>JAPZAG010002040.1:0-22300 GCA_027475135.1 Bactrocera correcta
TACGGAATTCTTATAAATGCTTTGCCGTTATGCCGTTAAGGCGTTTATAGACTTCAGTAAGATAGAGAAGGTTAATTAGCTTAAATATGTTAAACTAATGATTTGAAGCATTTCGATATCGATTGCTAAATGTGTATATACAACAAAATTGACTTTATACCTTAATATAAGATTACGAAATTCTTCTAAATGAATTGTCGTTATGCCGTTAAAACGTTTGTAGACTTCAGTGGGTTAAAGTAGGTTTGTTAACTTAAATATGTTAAACTATTGATTTGAAGCATTTCGATTTCGATTGCTAAATGAGTATATACAAGAAAATGGACTTTATACCTAAATATAAGATTACGGCATTCTTCTAAATTCCTTGCCGTTATGCCGTTAAGGCGTTTGTAGACTTCAGTAAGATAGAGAGGGTTAATTAACTTAAATATATTAAACTAATGATTTGAGGCATTTCGATAGCGATTGCTAAATGTGTATATACAAGAAAATCGACTTTATACCTAAATATATGATAACGTTAAAGCGTTTGTAGACTTCAGTAAGATAAAGGGGGTTAATTAACTTAAATATGTTAAATCGACTTTATACCTAATATAAGATTACGGAATTCTTCTAAATGCACTGCCGTTATGCCGCCATGGCTTTAAGCCAACTTCCGTTCGTTAAAGAAGGTTTATTAACTTAAATATGTTAAACTAATGATTTGAAGCATTTCGATATTGATTGCTAAATGTGTATATACAAGAAAATCAACTTTATACATAAATATAAGACCACGGAATTCCTCCAAATGTATTGTCGTTATGCTGCCATGGCTTTACATCAACTTCAATATGTTAAAGAAGGTTAATTAACTTAAATATGTTAAACTAATGATTTGAGGCATTTCGATATCGATTGCTATATGCGTATATGCAACGAATTCGGCTTTATACCGAAATATAAGATTACGGAATTCTTCTAAATGCACTGTCGTTATACCGCCATGGCTCTATAACACCTTCATTACGTTAAAGAAGGTTAACCAACTTAAATATGTTAAACGAATGATTTGAAGCATTTCGATATCGATAGCTAAATGTGTGTATACAAGAAAATCGACTCTTTACCTAAATATAAGATTGCGGAATTTTTCTAAATGCACTGCCCTTATACCGTTTTGGCTTTATGTAAACTTCAGTAAGATAAAGAAGGTTAATTAACTTAAATATGTTAAAATAACGATTTAAAGCATTTCGATATCGATTGCTAAATGTGTATATACAACAAAATCGACCTTATACCTAAATATAAGAATACGGAATTCTTCCAAATCTACTGTCGTTATGCCGCCATGGCTTTATATCAACTTCAATACCTTAAAGAAGGTTAATTATCTTAAATATGTTAAACTAATGATTTGAAGCATTTCGATATCGATTGTTTAATGCGTATATACAACAAAATCGGCTTTTTACCTAAATATAAGATTACGGAATTCTTCTAAATGCACTGTCGTTATGCCGCCATGGCTCTATATCACCTTCATTACGTTAAAGAAGGTTAACTAACTTAAGTATGTTAAACGAATGATTTGAAGCATTTCGATATCGATAGCTAAATGTGTATATGCAAGAAAATCGACTCTTTACCTAAATATAAGATTACGGAATTTTTCCAAATGCACTGCCCTTATACCGTTTTGGCTTTATGTAAACTTCAGTAAGATAAAGAAGGTTAATTAACTTAAATATGTTAAACTAATGATTTAAAGCATTTCGATATCGATTGCTAAATGTGTATATTCAACAAAATCGACTTTATACCTAAATATAAGATTTCGGAATTCTTCTAAATGCACTGTCGTTATGCCGCCATGACTCTATATCACCTTCATTACGTTAAAGAAGGTAAATTAACTTAAATATGTTAAACTAATGAGTTGAACCATCTCGATATCGATTGCTAAATGTGTATATACAAGAAAATCGACTTTATACCTAAATATAAGATAACGGAATTCTTCTACATGCACTGCCGTTATGCCGCCATAGCTATATGCCAACTTCAGTTCGTTAAAGAAGGTTTATTAATTTCAATATGTTAAACTAATGAGTTGAAGCATCTCGATATCGATTGCTAAATATGCAGATACAACAAAATCGACTTTATACCTAAATATAAGAGAACGGAATTCTTCTAAATGCACTGCCGTTATGCCGCCATGGCTATATGCAACTTCAGATCGTTAAAGAAGGTTTATTAACATAAATATGTTAAACTTAAACCTACTTTAACGCACTGAAGTTAACACAAAGCCATGGCGGCATAACGGCAGTGCATGTAGAAGAAATCCGTAATCTTATATTTAGGTATAAATTCGATTTTTTTGTATATACACATTTAGCAATCGATATCTAAAAGCTTCAAACCATTAGTTTAACATATTTAAGTTAATCAACCTTTTTTACCGTATTGAAGTTGATATAAAGCCATGGTGGCATAACGACAGTACATTTGGAAGAATTCCGTAATCTTATATTTAGGTATAAAGTCGATTTTCTCGTATATATGCATTAAGCAATCGATATCGAAATGCTTCAAATAACTGGTTTAACATATTTAAGTTAACAAACCTACTTTAACGCACTGAAGTTAACACAAAGCCATGGCGGCATAACGGCTTATATTTAGGTATAAATTCGATTTTTTTTGCATATACACATTTAGCAATCGATATCGAAATGCTTCAAATCATTAGTTTAGCATATTTAAGTTAATTAACCTTCTTTAACGTAATGAAGGTGATATAGAGTCATGGCGGCATAACGAGAGTGCATTTAGAAGAATTCCGTAATCTTATATTTAGGTATAAAGTCGATTTTCTTGTATATACACATTTAGCAAGCGATATCGAAATGCTTCAAATCATTCGTTTAACATACTTAAGATAGTTAACCTCCTTTAACGTAATGAAGGTGATATAAAGCCATGGCGGCATAACGACAGTGCATTTAGAAGAATTCCGTAATCTTATATTTAGGTATAAAGCAGATTTTGTTGTATATACGCATTAAGCAATCGATATCGAAATGCTTCAAATCATTAGTTTAACATATTTAAGTTAATTAACCTTCTTTAACGTAATGAAGGTGATATAGAGCCATGGCGGCATAACGACAATGCATTTAGAAGAATTCCGTAATCTTATATTTAGGTATAAAGTCGATTTTCTTGTATATACACATTTGAAGGTGATATAAAGCCATGGCGGCATAACGACGGTGCAGGTAAAAGAGTTCCGTAATCTTATATTTAGGTATATAGTCGATTTTCTTGTATTTGCACATTTAGCAATCGATATCGAAATGCTTCAAATCATTAGTTTAACATATTAAAGTTAGTTAACCATCTTTAACGTATTTAAGGTGAAATAAAGCCTTAACGCCATAACGACAGTAATTTGAAAGTATTCCGTAATCTTTTATTTAGGTACATAGTCGATTTTCTGGTATATATGCATTTAGAAATCGATATCGAAATGCTTCAAATCAATAGTTTAACACATTTAAGTTAATTAACCATCTTTAACGTATTGAAGGTGAAATAAAGCCATGGCGCCATAACGTCAGTAATTTGGAAGAATTCCGTAATCTTTTATTAAGTTATAAAGTCGATTTTCTGGTATATGTGCATTTAGAAATCGATATCGAAATGCTTCAAATCATTAGTTTAACATATTTCAGTTAATTAACCTTCTTTATCTTACTGAAGTTTACATAAAGCCATAACGGTATAACGGCAGTGCATTTGGGAGAATTTCGTAATTTTATATTTAGGTAAAAACTCGATTTTCTTGTATATACACATTTAGCAATCGATACCGAAATGCCTCAAATCATTACTTTAACATATTTAAGTTAATTAACCTTCTTTAACATATTGAAGTTGATATAAAGCCATGGCGGCATAACGGCAGTAGATTTGGAAGAATTCCGTAATCTTATATTTAGGTATAAAGAAGATTTTCTTGTATATATGAATTTAGCAATCGATTTCGAAAATCTTCAAATCATTAGTTTAACATACTTAAGTCAATAAACCTTCTTTAACGAACAGAAGTTAGCATGAAGCCACAACTGCATAACGGCAGTGCATTTAAAAGAATTCCGTAATCTTATATTTAGGTATAAAGTCGATTTTCTTGTATATACACATATAGCAATCGATATCAAAATGCCTCAAATTATTAGTTTAACATATTTAAGTTAATTAACCCTCTTTATCTTACTGAAGTCTTCAAACGCCTTAACGGCATAACGGCAATGCATGTAGAAGAATTCCGTAATCTTATATTTAGGTATAAAGTCGATTTTCTTGTATATACTCAGTGCATGTAGAAGAAATCCGTAATCTTATATTTAAGTATTAAGTCGAATTTGTTGTATATATGCATTTAGCAATCGATTTCGAAAATCTTTAAATCATTAGTTTAACATATTTAAGTTAATTAACCCTCTTTATCTTACTGAAGTCGACAAACGCCCTAACGGCATAACGGCAAAGCATTTAGAAGAATTACGAAATCTTATATTTAGGTATTAAGTCGATTTTCTAACATATTTAAGTTAACGAACCTACTTTAACGCACTGAAGTTAACACAAAGCCATGGCGGCATAACGGCAGTGCATGTAGAAGAATTCCCTTTAAACTTATATTTAGGTATAATTTCGATTTTTTTGTATATACACATTTAGCAATCGATATCGAAATGCTTCAAATCATTAGTTTAACAAATTTAAGTTAATTAACCTTCTTTAACGTATTGAAGTTGATATAAAGCCATGGCGGCATAACGACAGTACATTTGGAAGAATTCCGTAATCTTATATTTAGGTATAAAGTCGATTTTGTTGTATATATGCATTTAGCAGTCGATTTCGAAAATCTTCAAATCAGTAGTTTAACATATTTAAGTTAATTAACCTTCTTTTACGTATTGAAGGTGATATAAAGCCATGGCGACATAACGACATTACATTTGGAAGAATCCCGTAATCTTATATTTAGGTATGAAGTCGATTTTCTTGTATATACTCATTTAGCAATCGATATCGAAATGCTTCAAATCACTAGTTTAACATATTTATGTTAGCAAACCTACTTTAACGCACTGAAGTTTACACAAAGCCATGGCGGCATAACATCTTATATTTAGGTATAAATTCGATTTTTTTGTATATACACATTTAGCAATCGATATCGAAATGCTTCAAATCATTAGTTTAACTTATTAAGTTAATTAACACTTTTTAGCTTAATGAGGTCTACATAAAGCCTTAACGGTATAACGGCAGTACATTTAGAAGAACTCCGTAATGTTATAATTTTATATTTAGGTATAAAGTGGATTTTGTTTTATTTACACATTTAGCAGTCGATATCGAAATGCTTCAAACCATTAGTTTGACATATTTAAAATAATTAACCTTCTTTAACGTATTGAAGTTGATACAAACCATGGCGGCGTAACGAAAGTACATTTGGAAGAATTCCGTAATCTTATATTTAGGTATAAAGTCGATTTTCTTGTATATATGCATTAAGCAATCGATATCGAAATGCCACAAATAACTGGTTTAACATATTTGAGTTAATAAACCTTCTTTAACTAACTGAAGTTAATATAAAGCCATAACGGTATAACGGCAGTGCATTTAGAAGAATTACGTTATCTTATATTTAGGTATGAATTCGATATTCTTGTATATACTCATTTAGCAATCGATATCGAAATGCGTCAAATCTTTAGTTTAACATATTTTAGTTAACAAAGCTTCTTTAACGCCTGAAGTTAACATAAAGCCATGGCGCCATAACGGCAGTGCATGTAGGAGAATTCCGTAATCTTATATTTAGGTATGTAGTCGATTTTCTTGGATTTACACATTTAGCAATCGATATCGAAAATCTTCAAATAGCTGGTTTAGCATATTTAGGTTAATTAACCTTCTTTATCGTACTGAAGTTTAAATAAAGCCATAACGGCATAACGGCAGTATATTTGGGTGAATTCCGTAATCTTTTATTTACGTATAAAATCGATTTTCTTATATATGCACATTAAGCAATCGATATCGAAATGCTTCAACTCATTAGTTTAACATATTTAAGTTAATAAACCTTCTTTAACGATTTGAAGTTGGCATAACGGCAGTGGATGTAGAAGAATTCCGTAATCTTATATTTAGGTATAAAGTCGATTTTCTTGTATATACACATTGAGCTATCGATATCGAAATGCTTTAAATCATTTGTTTAACATTATAAGTTAATAAACATTTTTTAGCTTACTGAAGTCTACATAAAGCCTTAACGGTATAACGGCAGTACATTTAGACGAATTCCGTAATGTTATAATTTTATGTTTAGGCATAAGGTCGACTTTCTTGTATTTGCACATTTAGCAATCGATATCGAATTGACTCAAACCATTAGTTTAACATATTTGAAATAATTAACCTATTTTAACGTTTTGAAGGTGATACAAAGCCATGCCGGCATAACGACAGTACATTTGGAAGAATTCCGTAATCTTATATTTAGGTATAAAGTCGATTTTCTTGTATATACACATTTAGCAATCGATATCGAAATGCTTCAAATCATAAGTTTAACATATTTAAGTTAATTAATCCTCTTTGTCTTACTGAAGTGTACAAAAGCCTTAACAGCATAACGGCAGTGCTTTTGGAAGAGCTCCGTAACCTTATATTTAGTTATAAAGTCGATTTTGTTGTATATACGTATTGAGCAATCGATAACGAAGTGCCTCAAGTCATTAGTTTAACATATTTAAGTTAACATATGTAAGTAAACATATTTAAGTTAATTAACCTTCTTTATCTTACTGAAGTTTACATAAAGCCATAACGGTATAACAGCAGTGGATTTGGAAGAATTCCGTAAACTCATACTTAGGTATAAAGTCGAATTTGTTGTATATACACATTTAGCAATCGATATCGAGATGCTCCAACTCATTAGTTTAACATATTTAAGTTAATAAACCTTCTTTAAAGAACTGAGGTTGGCATAAAGCCATGGCGGCATAACGGCATTGCATTTAGAAGAATTCTGTAATCTTATGTTTTGGTATAAAGTCGATTTTCTTGTATATACACATTTAGCAATCGATATCGAAATGCTTCAAATCATTAGTTTAACATATTTAAGTTAATAAACGTTCTTTAACGCACTGACGTCTACATAAAGCCTTAGCGGTATAACTGCAGTGCATTCAGAAGAATTCCGTAATTTTCTATTTAGGTATAAAGTCGATTTTCTTGTATTTACATATTTAGGAATCGATATCGAAATGCTTCAAATCATTAGATTAACAAATTTAAGCTAATTAACCCTCTCTATCTTACTGAAGTCTACATAAAGCCTTAACGGCATAACGGCAGTGCATATAGAAGAATTCCGTAATCTTTTATTTAGGTATAAATTCGATTTTCTTGTATATACTCATTTAGCAATCGATATCGAGATGCTCCAACTCATTAGTTTAACATATTTAAGTTAATAAACCATCTTTAACGAACTGAGGTTGGCATAAAGCCATGGCGGCATAACGGCAGTGCATTTAGAAGAATTCTGTAATCTTATGTTTTGGTATAAAGTCGATTTTCTTGTATATACACATTTAGCAATCGATATCGAAATGCATCGAATCATTAGTTTAACAGGTTTAAGTTAATAAACGTTCTTTAACGCACTGAAGTCTACATAAAGATTTAACGGTATAACGGCAGTGCATTAAGAAGAATTCCGTTATCTTATATTTAGGTATAAATACGATTTTCTTGTATATACACATTTAGCAAGCGATATCGAAATGCCTCAAATCATTAGTTTAACTTACTTAAGTTAATTAACCTTCTTTATCCTACTGAAGTTTACATAAAGCCGGTATAAAGGCAGTGCATTTGGAAGAATTCCGTAATCTTATATTTAGGTATAAAGTCGATTTTGTTGTATGTACACATTTAGAAATCGATATCGAGATGCTTCAACTCATTAGCTTAACATATTTAAGTTAATAAACTTTCTTTAACGATCTGAATTTGGCATAAAGCCACGGCGGTATTACGGCAGTGCATGTAGAAGGATTTCGCAATCTTTTATTTAGGTATAAAGTCGATTTTCTTTTATATACACATTTAGATATCGATATCGAAATGCTTCAAATCATTAGTTTAACATATTAAATAAATAAACATTTTTTAGCTTACTGAAGTCTACATAAAGATTTAACGGTATAACGGCAGTGCATTTAGAAGAATTCCGTTATCTTATATTTAGGTATAAATACGATTTACTTGTATATACGCATTTAGCAAGCGATATCGAAATGCCTCAAATCATTAGTTTAACATACTTAAGTTAATTAACCTTCTTTATCCTACTGAAGTTTACATAAAGCCGGTATAAAGGCAGTGCATTTGGAAGAATTCCGTAATCTTATATTTAGGTATAAAGTCGATTTTGTTGTATATACACATTTAGCAATCGATATCGAGATGCTTTAACTCATTAGCTTAACATATTTAAGTTAATAAACCGTCTTTAACGATCTGAATTTGGCATATAGCCACGGCGGTATTACGGCAGTGCATGTAGAAGGATTTCGTAATCTTTTATTTAGGTATAAAGTCGATTTTCTTGTACTTACACATTTAGCAATCGATATCGAAAAACTTCAAATCATTAGTTTAACATATTTAAATTAATTAACTTTCTTTAACGTAATGAAGGAGATATAAAGCCATGGCGGCATAACGACAGTGCATGTAGAAGAATTCCGTAATCTTACATTTAAGTATATAGTCGATTTTCTTATATTTACACATTTAGCAATCGATATTGAAATGCCTCAAATCATTAGTTTAACATATTTAAGTAAATTAACCCTCTTTATCTTACTGAAATCTACAAAAGCCTTAACGGCATAACGGCAGTGCATTTGGACGAGTTCCGTAATCTTATATTTAGGTATTAAGTCGATTTTGTTGTATATACGCATTTAGCAATCGACATCGAAATGCTTCAACTCATTAGTTTAACATATTTAAGTTAATAAACCTTCTTTAACGATCTGAAGTTGGCATAACGGCAGTGGATGTAGAAGAATTCCGCAATCTTATATTAGGCATAAAGTCGATTTTCTTGTATATACACATTTTTCAATCGATATCGAAATGCTTCAAATCATTTGTTTAACATATTTAAGTTAATAAACGTTCTTTAACGCACTGAAGTCTACATAAAGCCTTAACGGTATAACTGCAGTGCATTCAGAAGAATTCCGTAATCATCTTTTTAGGTATAAAGTCGGTTTTCTTGTATATACATATTAAGCAATCGATATCAAAATGCTTCAAATCATTAGTTTAACATATTTAAGTTAATTAACTTTCTTTAACGTAATGAAGGTGATATAAAGCCATGGCGGCATAACGACAGTGCATGGAGAAGAATACCGTAATCTTATATTTAAATATATAGTCGATTTTCTTGTATTTACACATTTAGCAATCGATATTGAAATGCCTCAAATCATTAGTTTAACATATTTAAGTAAATTAACACTCTTTATCTTACTGAAATCTTCAAAAGCCTTAACGGCATAACGGCAGTGCATTTGGAAGAGCTCCGTAATCTTATAATTAGGTATTACGTCGATTTTGTTGTATATACGCATTTAGCAATCGACATCGAAATGCTTGAACTCATTAGTTTAACATACTAAGTTAATAAACATTTTGAAGCTTACTGAAGTCTACATAAAGCCTTAACGGTATAGAGGCAGTGCATTTAGAAGAATTACGTAATGTTATAATTTTATATTTAGGTATAAAGTCGATTTTCTTGTATTTGCACATTTAGCAATCGATATCGAAATGCTTCAACCCATTAGTTTAACATATTTAGAATAATTAACCTTCTTTAACGTATTGAAGTTGATATAAAGCTATGGCGGCATAACGGCAGTGCATTTGGAAGAATTCCGTATAAAGTCGATTTTGTTGTTTATACACATTTAGCAATCGATATCGAGATGCTTCAACTCATTAGTTTAACATATTTAAGTTAATAAACCTTCTTTAACGAACTGAAGTTGGCATAAATCCATGGCGGCATAACGGCAGTGCATGTAGAAGAATTCCGTTATCTTATATTTAGGTATAAAGTCGATTTTCTTGTATATACACATTTAGCAAGCGATATCGAAATGCTTCAAATCATTAGTTTAACATATTTAAGTTAATTAACCTTCTTTAACGTATTGAAGTTGATATAAAGCCATGGCGGCATAACGGCAGTGCATTTAGAAGAATTCCGTGATCTTATATTTAGGTATAAAGTCGATTTTCTTGTATATACACATTTAGCAGGCGATATCGAAATGCTTCAAATCATTAGTTTTACATATTTAAGTTAATAAAACTTCTTTAACGAACTGAAGTTGGCATAAAGCCATGGCGGCATTACGGCAGTGCCTGTAGAAGAATTCCGTTATCTTATATTTAGGTATAAAGTCGATTTTCTTGTATGTACACATTTAGCAAGCGATATCGAAATGCTTCAAATCATTAGTTTAACATATTTAAGTTAATTATCCTTCTTTAACGTATTGAAGTTGATCTAAAGCCATGGCGGCATAACGACAGTGCATTTAGAAGAAATCCGTAATCTTATATTTAGGTATAAATTCGATTTTGTTGTATTTACACATTTAGCAATCGATATCGAGATGCTTCAACTCATTAGCTTAACATATTTAAGTTAATAAACCTGATTTTCTTGTATACACAAGCGATATCGAAATGCTTCAAATCATTAGTTTAACATATTTAAATTAATTAGCCTTCTTTAACGTATTGAAGTTGATCTAAAGTCATGGCGGCATAACGGCAGTGCATTTAGAAGAACTCCGTAATCTTATATTTAGGTATAAAGTCGATTTTCTTGTATATACACATTTAGCAAGCGATATCGAAATGCTTCAAATCATTAGTTTAACATATTTAAGTTAATAAACCTTCTTTAACGAACTGAAGTTGGCATAAAGCCATGGCGGTATAACGGCAGTGCATGTAGAAGGATTCCGTTATCTTATATTTAGGTATAAAGTCGATTTTCTTGTATATACACATTTCGCAATCGATATTGAAATGCTTCAAATCATTAGTTTAACATATTTAAGTTAACTAACCCTCTTTATATTACTGAAGTCTACAAAAGCCTTAACGGCATAGCGGCAGCGCATTTCGAAGAATTTCGTAATCTTATATTTAGGTATAAAGTTGATTTTGTTGTATATACTCATTTAGCAATCGATATCGAAATGCTTCAAACCATTAATTTAACATATTAAAAATAATTAACCTTCTTTAACGTATTGAAGGTGATATAAAGCCATGGCGGCATAACGACAGTACATGTGGAAGAATTCCGTAATCTTATATTTAGGTATAAAGTCGATTTTCTTGTATATATACATTTCGCAATCGATATCGAAATGCTTCAGATAACTGGTTTAACATATTTAAGTTAATAAACCTCCTTTAGCGAACTGAAGTTGACATAAAGCCATAACGGCAGGGCGTTTGGAAGAATACCGTAGTCTTATATTTAAGCATTAAGTCGATTTTCTTGTATATACACATTTTGCAATCGATGTCGAAATGCTTCAAATAACTGGTTTAGCATATTTAAGTTAATTAAACCTTTTTATCTTACTGAAGTTTACATAGAGCCATAACGGCAGTATATTTATATGAAATCCGTTATCTTATATTTAGGTATTAAGTCGATTTTTTTGTATATACGCATTTATCAATCAACATCGAAATGCTTCAGATCATTAGTTTAACATATTTAAGTTAATTAACCTTCTTTAACGTAATGAAGGTGATATAAAGCCATGGCGGCATAACGACAGTGCATGTAGTTGAATTCCGTAATCTTGTATTTAGGTATGAATTCGATTTTCATGTATATACTCATTTAGCAATCGATATCGAAATGCTTCAAATCAATAGTGTAACATATTTAAGTTAATAAACCTTCTTAAACGTATTGAAGGTGATACAAGGCCATGGCGGCATAATGACAGTACATTTGGAAGAATTCCGTAAACTTATATTTAGGTATAAAGTCGATTTTTTTGTATAAATATACGCATTTAGCAATCGATATCGAAATGCCTAAAATCATTAGTTTAACATATTTAAGTTAATTAACCTTCTTTAGCGTATTGAAGTTGATATAAAGCCATGGCGGCATAACGACAGTACATTTGGAAGATTTCCGTAATCTTATGTTTAGGTATTAATTCGATTTTCTTGTATATACACATTTAGCAAGCGATATCGAAATGCTTCAAATCATTAGTTTAACATATTTAAGTTAATAAACGCTTTTTAGCTTTCAGTAAGTCTACATAATGCCTTAACGGCATAACGGCAGTGCATTTGGATGATTTCCGTAAACTTATATTTAGGTATAAAGTCGATTTTGTTGTATTTACATATTTAGCAATCGATATCGAGATGCTTCAACTTATTAGTTTAACATAGTTAAGTTAATAAACCTTCTATAACGAACTAAAGTTGGCATAAAGCTATGGCGGCATAACGGCAGTGCATGTAGAAGAATTCCGTTATCTTATATTTAGGTATAAAGCCGATTTTCTTGTATATACACATTTAGCAATCGATACCGAAAAGCTTTAAATCATTAGTTTAATATATTTAAGTTAATAAACCTTCTTTAACGCACTGAAGTCTACATAAAGCCTTATCGGTATAACTGCAGTGCATTTGGAAGAATTCCGTAATCCTATATTTAGGTATAAAGTCGATTTTCTTGTATTTACATATTTCGCAATCGATATCGAAATTCTTCAAATCATTAGTTTAACATATTTAAGTTAATAAAGCTTCTTTAACGAGCGGAAGTTTGCATAAAGCCATGGCGGCATAACGACAATACATTTGGAAGAATTCCGTAGTCTTATATTTATGTATAAAGTCGATTTTCTTGTATATACACATTTAGCTGTCGATATCGAAATGCTTCAAATCATTAGTTTAACATATTAAGTTAATAAACGCTTTTTAGCTTACTGAAGTCTAGATAAAGCCTTAGCAGCATAACGGCAGTGCATATAGAAGAATTCCGTAATGTTATAATGTTATATTTAGGTATAAAGTCGATTTTCTTGTATTTACACATTTGGCTATCGATATCGAAATGCTTCATATCATTAGTTTAACATATTAAGTTAGTAAACGCTTTTTAGCTTACTGAAGTCTACATAAAGCCTTAACGGTATAACGGCAGTGCATTTAGAAGAATTCCGTAATGTTATAATGTTATATTTAGGTATAAAGTCGATTTTCTTGTATTTACACATTTAGCTATCGATATCGAAATGCTTCATATCATTAGTTTAACATATTAAGTAAGTAAACGCTTTTTAGCTTACTGAAGTCTACATGAAGCCTTAACGGTATAACGACAGTGCATTAAAAAGAATTCCGTTATCTTATATTAAGGTATATAGTCGATTTTCTTGTATATATACATATAGCAATCGATATCGAAATCGAAAATCATTAGTTTAACATATTTAAGTTAATTAACCTTCTTTATCTTACTGAAGTTTACGTAAAGACATAACGGTATAACGGCAGTGCATTTGGAAGAATTCCGTAATCTTATATTTAGGTATAAAGTCGATTTTGTTGTATATACACATTAGCAATCGATATCGAGATGGTTCAAGTCATTAGTTTAACATATTTAAGTTAACTAACCTTCTTTATCTGACTGAAGTTTACGTAAAGCCATGGCGGCATAGCGACAGTGCATTTAGAAGAATTCAGTAATTTTATATTTAGGTATAAAGTCGATTTTGTTGTATATACGCATTTAGCAATCGATATCGAAATGCCTCAAATCATTAGTTGAACATATTTAAGTTAATTAACCTTCTTTAACGTATTGAAGTTGATGTAAAGCCATGGCAGCATAACGACAATACAATTGGAAGAATTCCGTAGTCTTACATTTATGTATAAAGTCGATTTTCTTGTATATACACATTTAGCTATCGATATCGAAATGCTTCAAATCATTCGTTTATCATATTTATGTTAATAAACCTTCTTTAACGATCTGAAGTTGGCATATAGCCATGGCGGCATAATGGCAGTGCATGTAGAAGAATTCCGTAATCTTATATTTAGGTATAAATTCGATTTTCTTGTATATACACATTTAGCTATCGATATCGAAATGCTTCATATCATTAGTTTAACATATTAAGTTAGTAAACGCTTTTTAGCTTACTGAAGTCTACATAAAGCCTTAACGGTATAACGGCAGTGCATTTAGAAGAATTCCGTAATGTTATAATTTTATATTTAGGTACAAATTCGATTTTCTTGTATTTACACATTTAGCAATCGATATCGAAATGCTTCAAATAACTGGTTTAGCATATTTAAGTTAATTAACCTTCTTTATCTTACTGAAGTTTACATAAAGCCATAACGGCATAACGGCAGTATATTTATACGAATTCCGTTGTCTTATATTTAGGTATAAAGTCGGTTTTGTTGTACGTGAACATTTAGCACTCGATATCGAAATGCTTCAAATCATTAGTTTAACATATTTAAGTTAAGTAACCTTTTTTAACGTATTGAAATTGATATAAAGCCATGGCGGCATAACGACAGTACATTTGGAAGAATTCCGTAGTCTTATATTTATGTAAAAAGTCGATTTTCTTGTATATACACCTTTAGCGATCGATATCGAGATGCTTCAACTCATTAGTTTAACATATTTAAGTTAATAACGGTATAACGGCAGTGCATTTAGAAGAATTCCGTAATGTTATAATTTTATATTTAGGTATAAAGTCGATTTTCCTGTATTTACACATTTAGCAATCGATATCGAAATGCATCAAATAACTGGTTTAGCATATTTCCGTTAATTAACCTTCTTTATCTTACTGAAGTTTACATAAAGCAATAACGGCATAACGGCAGTATATTTATATGAATTCCGTTATCTTATATTTAGGTATAAAGTCGGTTTTGTTGTACATACACATTTAGCAATCGATATCGAAATGCTTCAAATCATTAGTCTAACATATTTAAGTTAGTTAACCTTCTTTACCGTAATGGAGGTGTTATAAAGCCATGGCAGCATAACGACAGTGCATTTAGAAGAATTCCGTTATCTTATATTTAGATATAAAATCGATTTTTTTGTATATACGCATCTAGCAATCGATATCGAAATGCTTCAAATAACTGGTTTAACATATTTTAGTTAATAAACCTTCTTTAACGTATTGAAGTTGATATAAAGCCATGGCGGCATAACGACAGTAGATTTGGAAGAATTCCGTAATCTAATATTTAGGTATAAAGTCGATTTTTTTGTATATACACATTTAGCAATCGATATCGAAATGCTTCAAATCATTAGTTTAACATATTTGAGTTAGCTAACCTTCTTTAACGTAATGAAGGTGATATAAAGCCATGGCGGCATAACGACAGTAGATTTGGAAGAATTCCGTAATCTTATATTTAGGTATAAAGTCGGCTTTGTTGTATATACACATTTAGCAATCAATATCGAAATGCTTCAAATCATTAGTTTAACATATTTAAGTTAACGTACCTTCTTTATCTTACTGAAGTTTACAAAGAGCCAAAACGGTATAACGGCAGTGCATTTGGAAGAATTCCGTAATCTAATATTTGGGTTTAAAAAGTCGATTTTTTTGTATATACACATTTAGCTATCGATATCGAGATGCTTCAAGTCATTAGTTTAACATATTTAAGTTAACTAACCTTCTTTATCTGACTGAAGTTTACGTAAAGACATGGCGGCATAGCGACAGTGCATTTAGAAGAATTCCGTAATTTTATATTTAGGTATAAAGCCGATTTTGTTGTATATACGCATTTATCAATCGATATCGAAATGCCTCAAATCATTAGTTGAACATATTTAAGTTAATTAACCTTCTTTAACGTATTGAAGTTGATGTAAAGCCTTACCGGCATAACGACAATACAATTGGAAGAATTCCGTAGTCTTACATTTATGTATAAAGTCGATTTTCTTGTATATACACATTTAGCAAACGATATCGAAATTCTTCAAATCATTAGTTTAACATATTTAAGTTAATAAACCTTCTTTAACGAACAGAAGTTGGCATAAAGCCATGGCGGCATAACGGCAGTGCATTTAGAAGAATTCCGTAATCTTATATTTAGGTATAAAGTCGATTTTCTTGTATATACACATTTAGCTATCGATATCGAAATGCTTCAAATCATTAGTTTAACATATTAAGTTAATAAATATTTTTTAGCATACTGAAGTCTACATAAAGCCTTAACGGTATAACGGTAGTGCATTTATAAGAACTCCGTAATGTTGTAATTTTATATATAAAGTCGATTTTCTTGTATATATACATTTCGCAATCGATATCGAAATGCTTCAGATAACTGGTTTAACGTATTTAAGTTAATAAACCTCCTTTAGCGAACTGAAGTTGACATAAAGCCAAAACGGTATAACGGCAGTGCATTTGGAAGAATTCCGTAGTGTTATATTTAGGCATAAAGTCGATTTTCTTGTATATACACATTTTGCAATCGATATGGAAATGCTTCAAAAAACTGGATTAGCATATTTAAGTTAATTAACCTTCTTTATCTTACTGAAGTTTACATAAAGCCATAACGGCATAACGGCAGTATTTTTATATGTATTCCGTTATCTTATATTTAGGAATAAAACCGATTTTGTTGTACATACAAATTTAACAATCGATATCGAAATGCTTCAAATCATTAGTTTAACATATTTAAGTTACTTAACCTTCTTTAACGAACGGAAGTTGGCATAAAGCCATGGCAGCATAACGGCACTGCATTTAGAAGAATTCCGTAATCTTATATTCAGGTATAAAGTCGATTTTCTTGTTTATACACATTTAGCAATCGATAACGAAATGCTTCAAATTATTAGTTTAACATATTTAAGTTAATTAGCCTTCTTTAACGTAATGAAGGTGACATAAAGCCATGGCGGCATAACGACAGTACATTTAGAAGAATTCCGTAATCTTATGTTTAGGTATAAATTCGATTTTCTTTTACAAACATATTTAGCAAGCGATAGCGAAATGCTTTAAATCATTAGTTTAACAAATTTAAGATAATTAACCTTCTTTAACGTACTGAAGTTGATATAAAGCCAAGGCGGCATAACGACAGTACATTTGGAAGAATTCCGTAGTCTTACATTTAGATATAAAGTCGATTTTCTTTTATATATGCATTAAGCAATCGATATCGAAATGCTTCAAATAACTGGTTTAACATATTTAAGTTAATAAACCTCCTTTAACGAACTGCAGTTAACATAAAGCCATAACGGCATAACGGCACTGCATTTAGAAGAATTCCGTAATCTTATATTCAGGTATAAAGTCGATTTTCTTGTATATACACATTTAGCAATCGATAACGAAATGCTTCAAATCATTAGTTTAACATATTTAAGTTAATAAACCTTCTTTAACGATCTGAAGTTGGTTAAAGCCATGGCGGCATAACGGCACTGCTTTTGGATGAATTCCGTAGTCTTATTTGTAGGCATAAAGTCGATTTTGTTGTATATACGAATTTAGCAATCGATATCGAAATGCTTCAAATAACTGGTTAAGCATATTTAGATTAATTAACCTTCTTTATCTTACTGAAGTTTAGATAGAGCCATAACGGCATAACGGCAGTATATTTGGGTGAATTCCGTAATCTTATATTTAGCTATAAGATCGATTCTCTTGTATATACACATTTAGCAATCGATAACGAAATGCTTCAAATCATTAGTTTAACATATTTAAGTTAATAAACCTTCTTTAACGATCTGAAGTTGGTTAAAGCCATGGCGGCATAACGGCACTGCATTTGGAAGAATTCCGTAGTCTTATATGTAGGCATAATGTCGATATTGTTGTATATACAAATTGTAGCATTAGTTTAACATATTTAAGTGAACTAACCTAGAGTGTTTTCATCCATCCGGACAACATGACTTAGCCAGCGTAGCCGCTGTCTTTTAATTCGCTGAACTATGTCAATGTCGTCGTATATCTCGTACAGCTCATCGTTCCATCGAATGCGATATTCGCCGCGGCCAACGCGCAAAGGACCATAAATCTTTCGCAGAACCTTTCTCTCGAAAACTCTTAAGTTCGACTCATCGGTTGTTGTCATCGTCCAGGCCTCTGCACCGTATAGCAGGACGGGAATTATGAGCGACTTATAGAGTTTGGTTTTTGTTCGTCGAGAGAGGACTTTACTTTTCAATTGCCTACTCAGTCCGAAGTAGCACCTGTTGGCAAGAGTAATCCTGCGTTGGATTTCCAGGCTGACATTGTTGGTGGTGTTTAAGCTGGTTCCAAGATAGACGAAATTATCTACAACTTCAAAGTTATGACTGTCAACAGTGACGTGGGAGCCAAGTCGCGAGTGCGACGACTGTTTGTTTGATGACAGGAGATATTTCGTCTTGCCCTCGTTCACTGCCAGACCCACTTGTGTTGCTTCCTTGTTAAGTCTGGAGAAAGCAGATCTAACGGCGCGGGTGTTGAGGCCGATTATATCAATATCATCGGCATACGCTAGTATCTGTACACTCTTATAAAAGATTGTACCTGCTCGATTCAGTTCTGCAGCTCGAATAATTTTCTCCAGAAGAAGATTGAAAAAGTCGCACGATAGGGAGTCGCCTTGTCTGAAACCTCGTTTGGTATCGAACGGCTCGGAGAGGTCCTTCCCGATCCTGACGGAGCCTTGAGTGTTGCTCAGCGTCAGTTTACACAGCCGTATTAGTCTTGCGGGGATACCGAATTCAGACATCGCGGCATAAAGGCAGCTCCTTTTCGTGCTGTCGAAAGCAACTTTGGAATCGACGAAGAGGTGGTGTGTGTCGATTCTTCTTTCACGGGTCTTTTCCAAGATTTGGCGCATGGTGAATATCTGGTCGGTTTTTGATTTACCAGGTCTAAAGCCACACTGATAAGGTCCAATCAGTTTGTTGACGGTGGGCTTTAATCTTTCACACAATACGCTCGACAGAACCTTATATGCGATGTTGAGGAGGCTAATCCCACGGTAGTTGGCGCTGATTGTGGGGTCTCTTTTTTTATGTATTGGGCATAGCACACTTAAATTCCAATCGTTGGGCATGCTTTCGTCCGACCATATTTTACAAAGAAACTGATGCATGCTCCTTACCAGTTCTTCGCCGCCGTGTTTGAATAGCTCGGCCGGCAATCCGTCGGCCCCTGCCGCTTTGTTGTTCTTTAGGCGGGCAATTGCTATTCGAACCTCTTCATGGTCGGGCAATGGAACGGTTGCTCCATCGTCATCGATTGGGGAAGCGGGTTCGCCTTCTCCTGGCGTTGTACGTTCACTGCCATTCAGCAGGCTGCAGAAGTGTTCCCTCCATAATTTAAGTATGCTCTGGGCATCGGTGACTAGATCACCTTTGGGGGTTCTACAAGAGTATGCTCCGGTCTTGAAACCTTCTGTAAGTCGCCGCATCTTTTCGTAGAATTTTCGAGCATTACCCCTGTCGGCCAGCTTATCAAGCTCTTCGTACTCACGCATTTCGGCATCTTTCTTTTTCTGTCTACAAATGCGTCTTGCTTCCCTCTTCAACTCTCGGTATCTATTCCATCCCGCACGTGTTGTGGTCGATTGTAACGTTGCGAGGTAGGCAGCCTGTTTTCTCTCCGCTGCGACACGGCACTCCTCGTCGTACCAGCTGTTCTTTTGCACTTTCCGAAAACCAATGGTTTCGGTTGCAGCTGTACGTAAGGAGTTTGAGATGCCATCCCACAGTTCCCTTTTACCGAGTTGTTGAAGAGTGCTCTCAGAGAGCAGGAGTGCAAGCCGAGTAGAAAATCGTTCGGCTGTCTGTTGTGATTGCAGCTTTTCGACGTCGAACCTTCCTTGTGTTTGTTGGTGTGCGTTTTTTGCTGCACAGAGGCGGGTGCGAATTTTGGCTGCAACCATATAGTGGTCCGAGTCGATGTTAGGACCTCGGAGCGCACGCACATCTAAAACACTGGAGACGTGTCTTCCGTCTATCACAACATGATCGATCTGGTTGGTGGTTTTTCGATCCGAAGACTGCCAGGTAGCTTGATGAATCTTCTTATGCTGGAATCTAGTACTACAGATAACCATATTTCGGGCCCCGGCGAAGTCGATCAGCCTCAACCCATTTTGGGGGTGTTTCCTCGTCGCCAAGCACGATTTTGACATCGTGGCGGGGGCATCTCTCATAAGTGCGCTCCAAGCACTCATAAAAGGCATCTTTGGTCACATCGTCCTTCTCTTCCGTCGGGGCGTGGGCGCAAAACAGCGATATGTTGAAGAACCTCGCTTTGATGCGAATTGTGGCTAGACGTTCATTCATAGGAGTGAATGATAGTACTCGGCGACGGAGTCTCTCTCCCACCACAAATCCAACACCAAACTTGCGCTCCTTTATATGGCCACTGTAGTAAATGCCACAAGGACCTACTTGTCTCTGTCCTTGTCCCGTCCATCGCATTTCTTGGACGGCGGTGATGTCAGCCTTTATCTTTACGAGGACATCTACCAGCTGGGCAGCGGCACCTTCCCAATTAAGGGACCGGACATTCCAGGTGCATGCCCTCAAATCATAGTCCTTATTTCGTTTGCCATGGTCGTCATCAAAAGGGAGGGCTCTCATCCGAGACTGTTTTTGCTTTTTCATTGGGGGGGTTTTTTTACGTGGCGGGTCCCAAACCCAGCGCACAACCCTATGCAGGGGTGTTTCGCCTTCTCACTTTAGCTCGCCTTCAAAAGGATGTTCTTAGGCTAACCAGAGGATACTTGGTCAAAGACCGGAAGTCGTGAGCTGCTTGAGTCATATGTAAAAGAATCGTTTCTGGCCACTCCCAAGTGAATGGCGATCAGAGAACTTTCCTCACTTGCGTGAACTTCTACACATGACTCCATCCTCCAAATCATTAGTTTAACATATTTAAGTTAATTAACCTTCTTTAACGCACTGACGTCTTCATAAAGCCTTAACGGTATAACTGCAGTGCATTTAGAAGAATTCCGTATTTTTATATTTAGGTATAAAGTCGATTTTCTTGTATTTACATATTTAGCTATCGATATCGAAATGCTTCAAATCATTAGTTTAACATATTAAGTTAATAAACATTTTTTTAGCATACTGAAGTCTACATAAAGACTTAACGGTATAACGGCAGTGCATTTAGAAGAATTCCGTATTGCTATAATTTTATATTTAGGTAAAAAGTCGATTTTCTTGTATATACACATTTAGCTATCGATATCGAAATGCTCCAAATCATTCGTTTAACATATTTAAGTTAGTTAACCTTCTTTAACGTAATGAAGGTGATATAAAGCCATGGCGGCATAACGAAAGCGCATTTAGAAGAATTCCGTAATCTTATATTTAGGTATAAAGTCGATTTTGTTGTATATACGCATTTAGCTATCGATATCGAAATGCTCCAAATCATTCGTTTAACATATTTAAGTTAGTTAACCTTCTTTAACGTAATGAAGGTGATATAAAGCCATGGCGGCATAACGAAAGCGCATTTAGAAGAATTCCGTAGTCTTATATGTATGTATAAAGTCGATTTTCTTGTATATACACATTTAGCAAACGATATCGGAATGCTTCAAATCATTAGTTTAACATATTTAAGTTAATAAACCTTCTTTAACGAACGGAAGTCGGCTTAAAGCCATGGCGGCATAACGGCAGTGCATTTAGAAGAATTCCGTAATCTTATATTTAGGTATAAAGTCGATTTTCTTGTATATACACATTTTGCAATCGATATGGAAATGCTTCAAAAAACTGGGTTAGCATATTTAAGTTAATTAACCTTCTTTATCTTGCTGAAGTTTACATAAAGCCATAACGGCATAACGGCAGTATATTTATATGAATTCCGTTATCTTATATTTAGGAATAAAGTCGAATTTGTTGTACATACAAATTTAACAATCAATATCGAAATGCTTCAAATCATTAGTTTAACATATTTAAATTACTTAACCTTCTTTAACGAACGGAAGTTGGCATAAAGCCATG
>JAPZAG010002041.1:0-22297 GCA_027475135.1 Bactrocera correcta
GGTATAAAGTCGATTTTCTTTTATATACACATTTAGATATCGATATCGAAATGCTTCAAATCATTAGTTTAACATATTAAGTTAATAAATATTTTTTAGCTTACTGAAGTCTACATAAAGCCTTAACGGTATAACGGCAGTGCATTTAGAAGAATTCCGTAATGTTCTAATTTTATATTTAGATATAAATTCGATTTTCTTGTATATACACATTTAGCAATCGATATCGAAATGCTTCAAATCATTAGTTTAACATATTTAAGTTAATTAACCTTCTTCAACGTATTGAAGTTGACAAAGAGCCATGGCGGCATAACGACAGTACATTTGGAAGAATTCCGTAGTCTTATGTTTAGGTATAAATTCGATTTTGTTGTATATACACATTTAGCAATCGATATCGAGATGCTTCAACTCATTAGTTTAACATATTTAAGTTAATAAACTTTCTTCGAAGAACTGAAGTTGGCATAAAATCATTTCGGCATAACCGCTGTGTATGTAGAAGAATTCCGTTACCTTATATTTAGGTATAAAGTCGATTTTCTTGTATATACACCTTTAGTAATCGATATCGAAATGCTTCAAATCATTAGTTTAACATATTAAAGTTAATAAACCTTCTTTAACGCACTGAAGTCTACATAAAGCCTTAACGGTATAACTGCAGTGCATTTAGAAGAATTCCGTAATCTTATATTAAGGCATAAAGTCGATTTTCTTGTATTTACATATTTAGCAATCGATATCGAAATGCTTTAAATCATTAGTTTAACATATTTAAGCTACCAAACCTTCTTTAACGAACTGAAGTTGACATAAAGCCATGGCGGATAAACGGCAGTGCATTTGGAAGAATTCCGTTATCCTATGTTTAGGTATAAAGCCAAGTTTCTTGTACTAGCACATTTAGCAATCGATATCGAAATGCTTCAAAATATTAGTTTAACATATTTAAGTTAATTAACCCTCTTTTTCATACTGAAGTCTACAAAAGCCTTAACGGCATAACGGCAGTGCATGTAGAAGAATTCCGTTATCTTTTATTTAGGTATAAAGTCGATATTGTTGTACAGACACATTTAGCAATCGATATCGAAATGCCTCAAATCATTAGTTTTACATTTTCAAGTTATTTATAATAAACCTTCTTTAACGCACTGAAGTTTACATAAAGTCTTAACGGTACAACTGCAGTGCATTTAAAAGAATTCCGTAATTTTTTATTTAGGTACAAAGTCGATTTTCTTGTATTTACATATTTAGGAATAAATATCGAAATGCTTCAAATCATAAGTTTAACATATTTAAGTTAATTATTCCCCTCTATCTTACTGAAGTCTACATAAAGCCTTAACGGCATAACGGCAGTGCGTTTAGAAGAATTCCGTTACCTTATATTTAGGTATAAATTCGTTTTTCTCGTATATACACATTTAGCAAGCGATATCGAAATGTTTTAAATCATTAGTTTAACATATTTAAGTTAGTTAACCTTCTTTAACATATTGAAGTTGATATAAAGCCATGGCGGCATAACGGCAGTGCATGTAGAAGAATTCCGTAATCTTATATTCAGGTATAAAGCCGATTTTCTTGTATATACACATTTAGCTATCGGTATCGAAATGCTTCAAATCATTAGTTTAACATATTAAGTTAATAAACATTTTTTAGCTTAATGAGGTCTACATAAAGCCTTAACGGTATAACGGCAGTGCATTTAGAAGAAATTCGTAATGTTATAATTTTATATTTAGGTATAAAGTCGATTTTGTTGTATTTACACATTTAGCAGTCGATTTCGAAATGCTTCAAACCATTAGTTTAACATATTCAAAATAATTAACCTTCTTTAACGTACTGAAGTTGATACAAACCATGGCGGCATAACGCAGTACATTTGGAAGAATTCCGTAATCTTATATTTAGGTATAAAGTCGATTTTCTTGTATATACACATTTAGCAATCGATATCGAAATGCTTCAAATAACTGGTTTAACATATTTAAGTTAATAAACCTTCTTTAACGAACTGCAGTTTATACAAAGCCATGGCGGCATAACGACAGTACATTTGGAAGAATTCCGTAATCTTATATTTAGGTATAAAGTCGATTTTCTTGTATATACACATTTAGCAATCGATATCGAAATGCTTCAAATCATTAGTTTAACATATTTCAGTTAACTCACCCTATTTATCTTCCTGAAGTCTACAAAAAGCCTTAACGGCATAACGGCAGTGCATTTAGAAGAAATTCGTAAACTTATATTTAGGTATAAAGTCGATTTTCTTGTATATACTCATTTAGCAATCGATATCGAAATGCTTCAACTCATTAGTTTAACATATTTAAGTTATTGAACTTTCTTCGAAGAACTGAAGTTGGCATAAAATCATTGCGGCATAACCGTTGTGTATGTAGAAGAATTCCGTTACCTTATATTTAGGTATAAAGTCGATTTTCTTGTATATACACATTTAGTAATCGATATCGAAATGCTTCAAATCATTAGTTTAACATATTAAAGTTAATAAACCTTCTTTAACGCACTGAAGTCTACATAAAGCCTTAACGTTATAACTGCAGTGCATTTAGAAGAATTCCGTAATCTTATATTAAGGCATAAGGTCGATTTTCTTGTATTTACATATTTAGCAATCGATATCGAAATGCTTCAAATCATTAGTTTAACATCTTTAAGTTAACAAACCTTCTTTAACGAACTGAAGTTGACATAAAGCCATGGCGGATTAACGGCAGTGCATTTGGAAGAATTCCGTTATCCTATGTTTAGGTATAAAGCCAAGTTTCTTGTACTAGCACATTTAGCAATCGATATCGAAATGCTTCAAATCATTAGTTTAACATATTTAAGTTAAATTACCTTTTTCAACGCACTGAAGTTAACATAAAGCCATGGCGGTATAACGGCAGTGCATGTAGAAGAAATCCGTAATCTTATGTTTAGGTATAAATTCGATTTTGTTGTATATACACATTTAGCAATCGATATCGAGATGCTTCAACTCATTAGTTTAACATATTTAAGTTAATGAACTTTCTTCGAAGAAGAAAGAAATGCTTCAAATAACTGGTTTAACATATTTAAGTTAATAAACCTTCTTTAACGAACTGCAGTTTATACAAAGCCATGGTGGCATAACGACAGTTCATTTGGAAGAATTCCGTAATCTGATATTTAGGTATAAAGTCGATTTTCTTGTATATACACATTTAGCAATCGATATCGAAATGCTTCAAGTCCTAAGTTTAACATATTTAAGTTAATAAACCTTCTTTAACGCACTGAAGTCTACATAAAGCCTTAACGGTATAACAGCACTGCATTTAGAAGAATTCCGTTATCTTATATTTAGGTATAAATTCGACTTTCTTGTATATATTCATTTAGCTAGCGATATCAAAATGCTTCAAACCATTAGTTTAACATATTTAAAATAATTAACCTTCTTTAACATATTGAAGTTGGTACAAAGCCATGGCGGCATAATGACAGTACATTTGGAAGAATCCCGTAGTCTTTTAGTTAGGTATAAAGTCGATTTTCTTGTATATACACATTTAGCATTCGATATCGAAATGCTTCAAATTACTAGTTTAACATATTTAAGTAATTAAACCTTCTTTAACGCACTGAAGTCTACATAAAGTGTTAACGACATAACGGCAGTGCATTTAGAAAAATTCCGTTATCTTATATTTAGGTATAAATTCGATTTTCTTGTATATACACATCAAGCAATCGATATCGAAATGCCTCAAATCATTAGTTTAACATATTTAAGGTAATTAACCTTCTTTAACGTATTGAAGTTGATTTAAAGCTATAACGGCAGTGCATTTGGAAGAATTCCGTTACCTTATATTTAGGTATAAAGTCGATTTTCTTGTATATACACATTTAGTAATCGATATCGAAATGCTTCAAATCATTAGTTTAACATATTAAAGTTAATAAACCTTCTTTAACGCAGTGAAGTCTACATAAAGCCTTAACGGTATAACTGCAGTGCATTTAGAAGAATTCCGTAATCTTATATTAAGGCATAAAGTCGATTTTCTTGTATTTACATATTTAGCAATCGATATCGAAATGCTTTAAATCATTAGTTTAACATATTTAAGTTAACAATCCTTCTTTAACGAACTGAAGTTGACATAAAGCCATGGCGGATAAACGGCAGTGCATTTGGAAGATTTCCGTTATCCTGTGTTTAGGTATAAAGCCAAGTTTCTTGTACTAGCACATTTAGCAATCGATATCGAAATGCTTCAAAATATTAGTTTAACATATTTAAGTTAATTAACTGAAGTCTACAAAAGCTTTATCGGCATAACGGCAGTGCATGTAGAAGAATTCCGTTATCTTTTATTTAGGTATAAAGTCGATATTGTTGTACAGACACATTTAGCAATCGATA
This sequence comes from Bactrocera correcta, assembly GCA_027475135.1. Lineage (NCBI taxonomy): Eukaryota > Metazoa > Arthropoda > Insecta > Diptera > Tephritidae > Bactrocera > Bactrocera correcta. The sequence continues at coordinate 4,451 of JAPZAG010002041.1, forward strand.
TCGAAATGCCTCAAATCATTAGTTTTACATTTTCAAGTTATTTATAATAAACCTTCTTTAACGCACTGAAGTTTACATAAAGTCTTAACGGTATAACTGCAGTGCATTTAAAAGTATTCCGTAATTTTTTATTTAGGTACAAAGTCGATTTTCTTGTATTTACATATTTAGGAATAAATATCGAAATGCTTCAAATCATAAGTTTAACATATTTAAGTTAATTATTCCCCTCTATCTTACTGAAGTCTACATAAAGCCTTAACGGCATAACGGCAGTGCGTTTAGAAGAATTCCGTTACCTTATATTTAGGTATAAATTCGATTTTCTCGTATATACACATTTAGCAAGCGATATCGAAATGTTTTAAATCATTAGTTTAACATATTTAAGTTAGTTAACCTTCTTTAACATATTGAAGTTGATATAAAGCCATGGCGGCATAACGGCAGTGCATGTAGAAGAACTCCGTAATCTTATATTCAGGTATAAAGCCGATTTTCTTGTATATACACATTTAGCTATCGGTATCGAAATGCTTCAAATCATTAGTTTAACATATTAAGTTAATAAACATTTTTTAGCTTAATGAGGTCTACATAAAGCCTTAAAGGTATAACGGCAGTGCATTTAGAAGAAATTCGTAATGTTATAATTTTATATTTAGGTATAAAGTCGATTTTGTTGTATTTACACATTTAGCAGTCGATTTCGAAATGCTTCAAACCATTAGTTTAACATATTCAAAATAATTAACCTTCTTTAACGTACTGAAGTTGATAAAAACCATGGCGGCATAACGCAGTACATTTGGAAGAATTCCGTAATCTTATATTTAGGTATATGTAAAGTCGATTTTCTTGTATTTACACATTTAGCAGTCGACATCGAAATGCTTCAAATAACTGGTTTAACATATTTAAGTTAATTAACCTTCTTTAACGAACTGCAGTTTATACAAAGCCATGGCGGCATAACGACAGTACATTTGGAAGAATTCCGTAATCTTATATTTAGGTATAAAGTCGATTTTCTTGTATATACACATTTAGCAATCGATATCGAAATGCTTCAAATCATTAGTTTAACATATTTAAGTTAATAAACCTTCTTTAACGCACTGAAGTCTACATAAAGCCTTAACGGTATAACAGCACTGCATTTAGAAGAATTCCGTTATCTTATATTAAGGTATAAATTCGACTTTCTTGTATATATTCATTTAGCTAGCGATATCAAAATGCTTCAAACCATTAGTTTAACATATTTAAAATAACTAACTTTCTTTAACGTATTGAAGTTGGTACAAAGCCTTGGCGGCAAAATGACAGTACATTTGGAAGAATTCCGTAATCTTTTAGTTAGGTATAAAGTCGATTTTCTTGTATATGCTTCAAATCATTAGTTTAACATATTTAAGTTAATTAACCTTCTTTAACGTATTGAAGTTGATAAAGAGCCATGGCGGCATAACGACAGTACATTTGGAAGAATTCCGTAGTCTTATATTTAGGTATGAATTCGATTTTCTTGTATATACATATTTGGCAAGCGATATCGAAATGCTTCAAATCATTAGTTTAACATATTTAAGTTAATTAACCTTCTTTAACGTATTGAAGTTGATTTAAAGCCATAACGGCAGTGCATTTGGAAGAATTCCGTAATCTTATATTTAGGTATAAAGTCGATTTTCTTTTATATACACATTTAGATATCGATATCGAAATGCTTCGAATCATTAGTTTAACATATTAAGTTAATAAACATTTTTTAGCTTACTGAAGTCTACATAAAGCCTTAACGGTATAACGGCAGCGCATTTAGAAGAATTCCGTAATTTTTTAATTTTATATTTAGGTATAAATTCGAATTTCTTGTATATACACATTTAGCAATCGATATCGAAATGCTTCAAATCATTAGTTTAACATATTTAAGTTAATTAACCTTCTTTAACGTATTGAAGTTGATAAAGAGCCATGGCGGCATAACGACAGTACATTTGGAAGAATTTCGTAGTCTAATATTTAGGTATGAATTCGATTTTCTTGTATATACATATTTGGCAAGCGATATAAAAATACTTCAAGTCATAAGTTTAACATTTTTAAGTTAATAAAGCTTCTTTAACGTATTGAAGTTGATATAAAGCCATAACGGCAGTGCATTTGGAAGAATTCCGTAATCTTATATTTAGGTATAAATTCGATTTTCTTTTACATACACATCTAGCTATCGATATCGAAATGCTTCAAATAATAGTTTAACATATTAAGTTAATAAACAGATTTTAGCTTACTGAAGTCTACATAAAGCCTTAACGGTATAACGGCAGTGCATTTAGAAGAATTCCGTTATCTTATATTAAGGTATAAATTCGATTTTCTTGTATATACATATTTGGCATGCGATATCGAAATGCTTCAAATCATTAGTTTAACATATTTAATTTAATTAACCTTCTTTAACGTATTGCAGTTGATATAAAGCCATAACGGAATTATGGAAGAATTCCGTAATCTTATATTTAGCTATAAAGTCGATTTTCTTTTATATACACATTTAGATATCCATATCGAAATGCTTGAAATCATTAGTTTAACATATTAAGTTAATAAACATTTTTTAGCTTACTGAAGTCTACATAAAGCCTTAGCGGTATAACGGCAGTGCATTTAGAAGAATTCCGTAATGTTATAATTTTATATTCCGGTATAAATTCAATTTTCTTGTATATACACATTTAGCAAGCGATATCGAAATGCTTCAAATCATTTGTTTAACATATTTAAGTTAATTAACCTTCTTTGACGTATTGAAGTTGATAAAGAGCCATGCCGGCATAACGACAGTACATTTGGAAGAATTCCGTAGTCTTATAGTCCGTAATCGATATCGAAATGCTTCAAATCATTAGTTTAACATATTTAAGTTACTTAACCCTCTTTTTCTTACTGAAGTCTGCAAAAGCCTTAACGGCATAACGACAGTGCATTTAGAAGAATTACGTAATCTTATATTTAGGTATGAATTCGATTTTCTTGTATATACTCATTTAGCAATCGATATCGAAATGCTTCAAATCATTAGTTTAACATATTAAAGTTAATAAACATTCTTTAACGTATTGAAGGTGATACAAAGCCATGGCGGCATAACGACAGTACATTTGGAACAATTCCGTAATCTTATATTTAGGTATAAAGTCGATTTTCTTGTATATACACATTTAGCAATCGATATCGAAATGCTTCACATCATTAGTTTAACATATTAAGTTAGTAAAAATTTTTAAGCTTAATGAGGTCTACATAAAGCCTTAACGGCATAACGGCAGTGCGTTTAGACGAATTCCGTTATCTTATATTTAGGTATAAGGTCGATTTTGTTGTATATACACATTTAGCAATCGATAACGAAATGCTTCAAATTATTAAATTAACATATTTAAGTTAATTAACCTTCTTTAACGTGTTGAAGGTGATATAAAGCCAAGGCGGCATAAGGACAGCACATTTGGAAAATTCCGTTATCTTATATTTAGGTATAAAGTCGATTTTCTTGTATTAACATATTTAGCAATCGATATCGAAATGCTTCAAATCATAAGTTTAACATATTTAAGTTAATTATTCCCCTCTATCTTACTGAAGTCTACATAAAGCCTTAACGGCATAACGACAGTACATTTGGAAGAATTCCGTAATCTTATATTTAGGTATATGTAAAGTCGATTTTCTTGTATATACACATTTAGCAATCGATATCGAAATGTTTCAAATCATTAGTTTTACATTTTCAAGTTATTTATAATAAACCTTCTTTAACACACTGAAGTCTACATAAAGCCTTAACGGTATAACTGCAGTGCATTTAGAAGAATTCCGTAATCTTACATTAAGGTATGAAGTCGATTTTATTGTATTTACACATTTAGCAATCGATATCGAAATGCTTCAAATCATAAGGTTAACATATTTAAGTTCATTATTCCCCTCTATCTTACTGAAGTCTACATAAAGCCTTATCGGCATAACGGCAGTGCGTTTAGAAGAATTCCGTTATCTTATATTTAGGCATAAACTCGATTTTCTTGTATATACACATTTAGCAAGCGATATCGAAATATTTCAAATCATTAGTTTAACATATTTAAGTTAATAAAGCTTCTTTAACGCACTGAAGTTAACATAAAGCCACGGCGGCATAACGGCAGTGCATGTAGAAGAATTCCGTAATCTTATATTCAGGTATAAAGTCGATTTTCTTGTATATACCCATTTAGCTATCGATATCGAAATGCTTCATATAACTGGTATAACATATTAATTTAATAAACATTTTTTAGCTTAATGAGGTCTACATAAAGCCTTAACGGTATAACGGCAGTGCATTTAGAAGAAATCCGTAATGTTATAATTTTATATTAAGGTATAAAGTCGATTTTGTTGTACTTACACATTTAGCAGTTGATATCGAAATGCTTCAAACCATTAGTTTAACATATTAACATATTAAGTTAATAAATATTTTATAGCATACTGAAGCGTACATAAAGCCATGACGGTATAACGGCAGTGCATTTAGAAGAATTCCGTAATGTTATAATTTTATATTTAGGTATAAAGTCGATTTTGTTGTATTTTCACATTTAGCAGTCGATATCGAAATGCTTCAAGTCATTAGTTTAACATATTTAAGTTAATAAACCTTCTTTAACGCACTGAAGTCTACATAAAGCCTTAACGGTATAACAGCACTGCATTTAGAAGAATTCCGTTATCTTATATTTAGGTATAAATTCGACTTTCTTGTATATATTCATTTAGCAAGCGATACCAAAATGCTTCAAACCATTAGTTTAACATATTTAAAATAATTAACCTTCTTTAACGTATTGAAGTTGATACAAAGCCATGGCGGCATAAAGACAGTATATTTGGAAGAATTCCGTAATCTTATATTTAGGTATAAAGTCGATTTTCTTGTATATACACATTTAGCAATCGATATAGAAATGCTTCAAATCATTGGTTTAACATATTTAAGTTAATAAACCTTCTTTAACGCACTGAAGTCTACATAAAGTGTTAACGGCATAACGGCAGTGCATTTAGAAAAATTCCGTTATCTTATATTTAGGTATAAATTCGATTTTCTTGTAAATACATATTTGGCAAGCGATATCGAAATGTTTCAAATCATTAGTTTAACATATTTAAGTTAATAAAGCTTCTTTAACGCCTGAAGTTAACATAAAGCCATTGCGCCATAACGGTGCATGTAGAAGAATTCCATAATCTTATATTTAGGTATGTAGTCGCTTTTCTTGGATTTACACATTTAGCAATCGATATCGAAAATCTTCAAATAACTGGTTTAGCATATTTAGGTTAATTAACCTTCTTTATCTTACTGAAGTTTAAATAAAGCCGTAACGGCATAACGGCAGTATATTTTAGTGAATTCCGTAATCTTTTATTTAGGAATATAGTCGATTTTTTGTATATACACATTTAGCAATCGATATCGAGATGGTTCAACTCATTTTTTTAACATATTTAAGTTAAGATACCTTCTTTAATGATCAGAAGTTTGCATACAGCCATGATGGCATAACGGCAGTGCATGTAGAAGAATTCCGTTATCTTATATTTAGGTATAAAGTCGATTTTCTTGTATATACACATTTAGCTATCGATAGAGAAATGCTTCAAATCATTAGTTTAACATATTTAAGTTAACAAACCTTCTTTAACGAACTGAAGTTGACATAAAGCCATGGCGGAATAACGGCAGTGCATTTAGAAGAATTCCGTAATCTTATATTCAGGTAAAAAGTCGATTTTCTTGTATATACACATTTAGCTATCGATATCGAAATGCTTCAAATCATTTGTTTAACCCTCTAATGCATGAATTTTTGTTTCGACTGTGATTTTTATATTAGACTATATTCAGGTCTGTGAAGACGAATCTGATGTTAGTTTTTCGATTTGTCAATTTGTGTACCTTTTACAGGTAAAATAAAAATCCCGCCTCAAGGCGGACCTATGCATTAACCCTTATTGTTCATATAAATTTATGTTTTCATTTCTTCTTTATTGTGATATTTGAAAAAACAATCTTTTGCCGTTGAATTGCATAAATTAATTTTACATTTAATGCAAAATGCCTGAGTTTCTGATTTGCATCCACGAAATTTGCACATTTTTTTGCCTGAGCGGTCCAAAAACTTACACCAGTGTCCTATTTGATCGTATCTTATATTTTCTGATAGGTGATACGTCTTTTTAGCTTTTGGTGGAGGTGTTAAAGACGATGGACGACCACGTTTTACAGGTTTTGTCGAACCAATCAAACAAAGTGTTTCTGCCACTTCTGATCTGAAGTCAGGAAGTTTACACTTTAGGACGTCCTTATTTAGTCGGTTATAAAGACAATATGCATTCACCATACTCACGTCCAGCATGTGGTAAAATAATTTATTTGTCCATTTTCTGGTTTTCATTTTTATGTGGTATCGACCAATCAATCCGTCAACCAAATCCACACCACCCATATGCTGGTTGTATTCTTTCACAATAGCTGGACAATCCACCTCAACATTTTGTTTCAATTTTCGATCCCAACGATTTGCCTTTAAGGAATATGAACTTTCATTATGTACAATTGCATCTGTTCCTACGTAGGTGGATAACAGACGAACTGCTCTTGTGTCGTACCACAAAACGCTGCTTATGTCTACTCCAAAAACACTTCCCACGTATTCTTCATTATACCCACGTGCTACTTTTTTTGATTGCAGCTCTGCGTCTGTGGAAAGTTTTATATTTGGTACTCGATTTCCTCGCACTGTACCTAAACTGTGAATTCCGCGACTTCTCATATATAATAGCAATCCCAATGAGGTATAAAAGTTGTCAAAGTAAATAATATGATTGGCATTGTTTGGTATGACTTGTGACAACCTAACTACAACATTGGATGCAGCACCAAGATCTGGACAATTTGGCAAAATTTTGTTATCGCCGGCGCCACAATAAACTTCAAAGGAATACGAATATCCAAAGGAATCGCAAATCACGAATAGTTTCGCTCCCCATTTGTGAGGTTTTGCTGGCATATATTGCCTCACTGGGTTTCCACTCATTTTCGTGGCACACATTTGCTCATCAACGCAAAGTCTCTGCCGCATTGGAACTGAAGAAAAACGTTGGTTGAAATGTTTTACTAGCGGCCTTATTTTATACAAGAGGTCATAACCAGGTTGACCTTTCTCTATACGAGACGCATCATTATTGAAATGCAAGTGGTTTCTAATTTCTTCAAATCGATTGCATGTCATGGATAAACGTATCGGATCTAATCCGTATTGTCCCCAATATGAGCGACTGTTAGGAAAGCGATAAACAGACGTAAACAACAATATTCCCAAAAACTTACGCAGCTCTTGGTGATCGATACAAAACTTTGAAGATATATCTTTTTGCTTGGCATACAAGTTCATCTGTAAGGCTATTGCCTGCAAAATTTTTATTAAAAATTTAATAAACTGTTATATATTAGAAATTACCTTCAGAAAGTCTTCGGTCACAAAATATGCAAAGCAGTCGTAAGGTGTTTTTAAACATTTTAAAAAATCCGGCATGTCCTGGCCTTGAAAAGCCAAATCTGCAACACTCAGCTGAAGTTTTTTCTTCTTCCAAAGAATCGATCTTATCGCACTCATATCGTTTCTCAAATCACTTGCAGCTGGTAGGACTCCGATTTTTTCTTGCGATTCTAATGCTTTGTGCACAGAACGTGTCACTGTCGACGGTAAGAATACACTAGAAGTAACGTCACAAACAGGCAATGGAGGAATCGGTGGCAGCTCAATTATTTCAGCATTTTCTTCAAAGTCTGTCACATTCAAACTGCATTCGATTGCGTTTCGCATCATTTCTGAGGAGTTTAGCATTGCATCAATGATCGTATCATTTTCCGGTAGTGAGTAGGTTGGATCCATATCAGAATCGTCACTATCAAAATCGCATTCATTGTCGGAAGTATCAGTTACCAATTGCGACTCTTCGAAATATTGTCGAATTTCTTCATCCGTCATATGGGTCTTAGAATAACGCGACATATCTGATTATTATTCAATAATAAAATAAGAAAAATTTTCAATTGTATCACAAATATTTCATTTTACTTGAAAAAGGTAGGCAGCGCAATGCATGAGTCCGCCTCAAGGCGGAGTTCAATATTTTCGAATTTACTCACCTGCTATTAGTTTTTTTATTATAAATCGAACACTATCATAAAGAGCACAAAATTCCACACCCGTAAGTATTTTTTTCAACTTGAAACGACACAAGAATTTATATTTCTTGTTGTTCAGAAAATTGTGTTGATTGCAAAAATAATTAAATTGGCGGGAAAGTGCTAATCTGTCACTTCAAATTGACAGTACGTCAAAACTAGAAGTAGTATTGCCAATCTGAAAAAACCATTACGTAAGTTGAACTTTAAGCGTTCTTTTGAAAAAAAATCCGAATTTTAATATTAAAAGAAATATTTTATATCTGATTTTGAAAACACCCCGTCTGTAGGCAGGCATATGCACTAGAGGGTTAACATATTAAGTTAATAAACATTTTTTAGCTTAATGAGGTCTACATAAAGCCTTAACGGTATAAGGGCAGTGCATTTAGAAGAAATCCGTAATGTTATAATTTTATATTAAGGTATAAAGTCGATTTTGTTGTATTTACACATTTAGCAGTCGATATCGAAATGCTTCAAACCATTAGTTTAACATATTAACATATTAAGTTAATAAATATTTTTTAGCTTACTGAAGCGTACATAAAGCCATGACGGCATAACGGCAGTGCATTTAGAAGAATTCCGTAATGTTATAATTTTAAATTTAGGTTTAAAGTCGATTTTGTTGTATTTACACATTTAGCAGTCGATATCGAAATGCTTCAAATCGTTAGTTTAAAATATTAACTTATTAAGTTAATAAATATTTTTTAGCATACTGAAGCGTACATAAAGCCATGACGGTATAACGGCAGTGCATTTAGAAGAATTCCGTAATGTTATAATTTTATATTTAGGTATAAAGTCGATTTTGTTGTATTTACACATTTAGCAGTCGATATCGAAATGCTTCAAACCATTAGTTTAACATATTTAAGTTAAATTAACTTCTTTAACACACTGAAGTCTACATAAAGCCTTAACAGTATAACTGCAGTGCATTTAGAAGAATTCCGTAATCTTATATTAAGGTAAAAAGTCGATTTTCTTGTATTTACATATTTAGTAATCGATATCGAAATGCTCCAAATCATTAGTTTAACATATTTTAGTTAATTAACCATCTTTAACGTACTGAAGGTGATATAAAGCCATGGCGGCATAACGACAGTAATTTGGAAGAATTCCGTAATCTTATGTTTAGGTATAAAATCGATTTTCTTGTATATATGCATTTAGCAATCGATATCGAAATGCTTCAAATCATTAGTTTAACATATTTAAGTTAATTAACCCTCTTTATATTACTGAAGTCTACATAAAGCCTTAACGGTATAACGGCAATGCATTTAGAAGAATTACGTAATGTTATATTTATGGATAAAGTCGATTTTCTTGTATATACACATTTAGCAGTCGATATCGAAATGCTTCAAATCATTAGTTTCACATATTTAAGTTAATAAACCCTCTTTATCTTACTGAAGTCTACATAAAACCATTACGGTAGAGCGGCAGTGCATTTAGAAGAATTCCGTTATCTTATATTTAGGTATAAAATCGATTTTCTTGTATATACACATTTAGCAATCGATATCAAAATGCTTCAAATCATTAGTTTAACATATTTAGGTAAATTAACCTTCTTAATCTTACTAAAGCCATTACGGCAGAACGGCAGTGCATTTAGAATTCCGTTATCTTATATTTAGGTATAAAATCGCTTTTTTTGTATATACACATTTAGCAATTAATATCGAAATGCTTCAAATCATTAGTTTAACATATTTAAGTTAATAAACCATCTTTACCGTATTGAAGGTGATATAAAGCCATGGCGGCATAACGACAGTACATTTGGAAGAATTCCGTAATCTTATATTTAGGTATAAAGTCGAATTTCTTGTATATACACATTAAGCAATCGATATCGAAATGCTTCAAATCATTAGTTTAACATATTTAAGTTAATAAACCATCTTTACCGTATTGAAGGTGATATAAAGCCATGGCGGCATAACGACAGTACATTTGGAAGAATTCCGTTAACCTATGTTTAGGTATAAAGTCAGGTTTCTTGTGTTAGCACATTTAGCAATCGATATCGAAATGCTTCAAATCATCAGTTTTACATTTTCAAGTTTTTTATAATAAACCTTCTTTAACGCACTGAAGTCTACATAAAGCCTTAGCGGTATACCTGCAGTGCATTTAGAAGAATTCCGTAATCTTATAATTAGGTATAAAGTCGATTTTCTTGTATTTACATATATAGCAATCGATATCGAATTGCTTCAAATCATTAGTTTAACATATTTAAGTTAATAAAGCTTCTTTAACGCACTGAAGTTAACATAAAGCCATAACGGTATAACGGCAGTGCATTTGGAAGAATTCCGTAATCTTATATTTAGGCATAAAGTCGATTTTCTTGTATGTACACATTTAGCAATCGATATCGCGATGCTTCAATTCATTAGTTTAACATATTTGAGTTAATAAACCTTCTTCAACGAACTGAAGTTGTCATAAAGCCATGGCGGCATAACGGCAGTGCATGTAGAAGAATTCCCTAATCTTATATTTAGGTAAAAAGTCGATTTTCTGTATTTACATATTTAGCAAGCGATATCGAAATGCTTCAAATCATTAGTTTAACATATTTAAGTTAATTAACCTTTAACGCACAGAGGTCTACATAAAGCCTTAACGGTATAACTGCAGTGCATTTAAAAGAATTCCGTAATCTTATATTTAGGTATAAAGTCAATTTTCTTGTATATATACATTTAGAAATCGAAATCGAAATGCTTCAAATCATAAGTTTAACATATTTAAGTTAACAAACCTACTTTAACGAACTGAAATTGACATAAAGCCATGGCGGAATAGCGGCAGTGCATTTGGAAGAATTCCGTAATCTTATATTTAGGTATAAAGTCGAATTTCTTGTATATACACATTTAGCAATCGATATCGAGATGCTTCAATTCATTAGATTAACATATTTAAGTTAATAAACCTTCTTCAACGCACTGAAGTTGTCATAAAGCCATGGCGGCATAACGGCAGTGCATGTAGAAGAATTCCGTAATCTTATATTTAGGTATAAAGTCGATTTTCTTGTATATATGCATTAAGCAATCGATATCGAAATGCTTCAAATCAATAGTTTAACATATTTAAGTTAATAAAGCTTCTTTAACGCACTGAAGTTAACATTAAGCCATGGCGGCATAACGGCAGTGCATGTAGAAAAATTCCGTAATCTTATATTTAGGTATAAAGTCGATTTTCTTGTATAAACACATTTAGCAATCGATATCGAGATGCTTCAATTCATTAGTTTAAAATATTTAAGTTAATAAACCTTCTTCAACGCACAGAAGTTGTCATAAAGCCATGGCGGCATAACGGCAGTGCATGTAGAAGAATTCCGTAATCTTATATTCAGGTATAAAATCGATTTTCTTGTATTTACATATTTAGCAATCGATATCGAAATGCTTCAATTCAATAGTTTAACATATTAAACATAACGCACTGAAGTTGTCATAAAGCCATGGAGGCATAACGGCAGTGCATGTAGAAGAATTCCGTAATCTTATATTTAGGTATAAAGTCGATTTTCTTGTATATACACATTTAGCAATCGATATCGAAATGCTTCAAATCCTTAGTTTAACATATTTAAGTTAACAAACCTACTTTAAAGAACTGAAGTTGACATAAAGCCATTTCGGAAGAGCGGCAGTGCATTTGGAAGAATTCCGTTATCCTATGTTTAGGTATAAAGTCAGGTTTCTTGTATATACACATTTAGCAATCGATATCTAAATGCTTCAAATAATTAGTTTAACATATTTAAGTTAAATTACCTTCTTTAACCTACCGAAGGTGACATAAATCCATGGCGGCATAACGGCAGTGCATGGTGAAGAATTCCGTAATCTTATATCTAGGTATAAAATCGGTTTTCTTGTTTATACACATTTATCAATCGATATCGAAATGCTTCAAATCATTAGTTTAACATATTTAAGTTAATCAACCCTCTTTATCTTACTGAAGTCTACATAAATCCTTAACGGCATAACGGAAGTGCGTTTAGAAGAATTTCGTTATCTTATATTTAGGTATAAATTCGATTTTCGTGTATATACACATTAAGCAAGCGATATCGAAATGTTTCAAATCATTAGTTTTACATATTTAAGTTAGTTAACCTTCTTTAACATATTGAAGTTGATATAAAGCCATGGCGGCATAACGGCAGTGCATGTAGAAGCATTCCGTAATCTTATATTCAGGTATAAAGTCGATTTTCTTGTATATACACATTTAGTTACCGATATCGAAATGCTTCAAATCAATAGTTTAACATATTAAGTTAATAAACATTTTTTAGCTTAATGAGGTCTACATAAAGCCTAAACGGTATAACGGGAGTGCATTTAGAAGAAATCCGTAATGTTACAATTTTATATTTAGGTATAAAGTCGATTTTGTTGTATTTACACATTTAGCAGTCGATATCGAAATGCTTCAAACCATTAGTTTAACATATTTAAAATAATTAACCTTCTTTAACGTATTGTAGTTGATACAAACCATGGCGGCATAACGACAGTAAATTTGGAAGAATTCCGTAATCTTATATCTAGGTATATGTAAAGTCGATTTTCTTGTATATACACATTTAGCAATCGATATCGAAATGCTTCAAATCATTAGTTTAACATATTTAAGTTATTTAACCCTATTTATCTTCCTGAAGTCTACATCAAGCCTTAACGGCATAACGGCAATGCATTTAGAAGAATTACGTAATGTTATATTTAGGTATAACCTTATATTTAGATATAAAGTCGATATATATATCGAAATGTTTCAAATCATTATTTTAACATATTTAAGTTAATAAGCCTTCTTTATCGCACTGAAGTTAACATAAAGCCATGGCGGTATAACGGCAGTGCATGTAGAAGAATTCCGTAATCTTATGTTTAGGTATAAATTCGATTTTGTTGTATATACACATTTAGCAATCGATACCGAGATGCTTCAACTCATTAGTTTAACATATTTAAGTTAATAAACTTTCTTCGAAGAACTGAAGTTGGCATAAAATCATGGCCGCATAACGGCAGTGCATTTAGAAGTATTCCGTTATCTTATATTTAGGTATAAAGTCGACTTTCTTGTATATACACATCTAGTAATCGATATCGAATTGCTTCAAATCATTAGCTTAACATATTAAAGTTAATAAACCTTCTTTAACGCACTGAAGTCTACATAAAGCCTTAACGGTATAACTGCAGTGCATTTAGAAGAATTCCGTAATCTTATATTAAGGCATAAAGTCGATTTTCTTGTATTTACATATTTAGCAATCGATATCAAAATGCTTCAAATCATTAGGTTTACATTTTTAAGTTATTTATAATAAACTTTCTCTAACGCACTGAAGTTTACATAAAGCCCTAACGGTATAACTGCAGTGCATTTAAAGAATTCCGTAATCTTATATTTAGGTACAAAGTTGATTTTCTTGTATTTACATATTTAGCAATCGAAATCGAAATGCTTCAAATCATAAGTTTAACATATTTAAGTTAATTATTCCCCTCTATCTTACTGAAGTCTACATAAAGCCTTAACGGCATAACGGCAGTGCATTTAGAAGAAATCCGTAATGTTATAATTTTATATTTAGGCATAAAGTCGATTTTGTTGTATTTTCACATTTAGCAGTCGATATAGAAATGCTTCAAACCATGAGTTTAACTTATTTAAAATAATTAACCTTCTTTAACGTATTGTAGTTGATACAAACCATGGCGGCATATCGACAGTACATTTGGAAGAATTCCGTAATCATATATTTAGGTATATGAAAAGTCGATTTTCTTGTATATACACATTTAATAATCGATATTGAAATGCTTCAAATCATTAGTTTAACATATCTAAGTTAATAAACCTTCTTTAACGCACTGAAGTCTACATAAAGCCTTAACTGGATAACTGCAGTGCATTTAGAAGAATTCCGTAATCTTATATTAAGGTATAAAGTCGATTTTCTTGTATTTACATATTTAGCAATCGATATCGAAATGCTTCAAATCATTAGTTTAACATATTTAAGTTAATTAACCATCTTTAACGTATTGAAGATGAAATAAAGCCATGGCGGCATAACGACAGTAATTTGGAAGAATTCCGTAATCTTATATTTAGGTATAAAGCCGATTTGCTTGTATATATGCATTTAGAAATCGATATCGAAATGCTTCAAATCATTAGTTTAACATATTTAAGTTAACAAACCTTCTTTAAAGAACTGAAGTTGACATAAAGACATGGCGGATTAACGGCAGTGCATTTGGAAGAATTCCGTTATCCTATGTTTAGGTATAAAGTCAAGTTTCTAGTACTAGCACATTTAGCAATCGATATCGAAATGCTTCAAATCATTAGTTTAACATATTTAAGTTAATAAACCTTCTTTAACCTACCGAAGGCGGCATAAAGCCATGGCGGCATAACGGCAGTGCATGTAGAAGAATTCCGTAATTTTATATTTAGGTATAAAATCTATTTGTTGTATAAACACATCGTGCACTCGATATCGAAATGCTTCAAATCATTAGTTTAACATATTTAAGTTAATTAACCCTATTTATCTTCCTGAAGTCTACATCAAGCCTTAACGGCATAACGGCAGTGCATTTAGAAGAATAACGTAATCTTATATTTAGGTATAATCTTATATTTAGATATAAAGTCGATATATATATCGAAATGTTTCAAATCATTATTTTAACATATTTAAGTTAATAAGCCTTCTTTAACGCACTGAAGTTAATATAAAGCCATGGCGGTATAACGGCAGTGCATGTAGAAGAATTCCGTAATCTTGTGTTTAGGTATAAATTCGATTTTGTTGTATATACACATTTAGCAATCGATATCGAGATGCTTCAACTCATTAGTTTAACATATTTAAGTTAATAAACTTTCTTCGAAGAACTGAAGTTGGCATAAAATCATTGCGGCATAACGGCAGTGCATGTAGAAGAATTCCGTAATCTTATATTTAGGTATAAAGTCGATTTTCTTGTATATACACATTTAGTAATCGATATCGAAATGCTTCAAATCATTAGTTTAACATATTAAAGTTAATAAACCTTCTTTAACGCACTGAAGTCTACATAAAGCCTTAACGGTATAACTGCAGTGCATTTAGAAGAATTCCGTAATCTTATATTAAGGTATAAAGTCGATTTTCTTGTATTTACATATTTAGCAATCGATATCGAAATGTTTCAAATATTTAGTTTAACATATTTAAGTTAGTTAACCTTCTTTAACATATTGAAGTTGATATAGGGCCATGGCGGCATAACGGCAGTGCATGTAGAAGAATTCCGTAATCTTATATTCAGGTATAAAGCCGATTATCTTGTATATACACATTTAGCTATCGATATCGAAATGCTTCAAATCATAAGTTTAACATATTAAGTTAATAAACATTTTTTAGCTTAATGAGGTCTACATAAAGCCTTAACGGTATAACGGCAGTGCATTTAGAAGAAATCCGTAATGTTATAATTTTATATTTAGGTATAAAGTCGATTTTGTTGTATTTACACAGTTAGCAGTCGATATCAAAATGCTTTAAACCATTAGTTTAACATATTCAAAATAATTAACCTTCTTTAACGTATTGTAGTTGATACAAACCATGGCGGCATAACGCAGGACATTTCGAAGAATTCCGTAATCTTATATTTAGGTATATGTAAAGTCGATTTTCTTGTATATACTTACACATTTAGCAATCGATATCGAAATGCTTCAAATCATTAGTTTTACATTTTCAAGTTATTTATAATAAACCTTCTTTAACACACTGAAGTCTACATAAAGCCTTAACGGTATAACTACAGTGCATTTGGAAGAATTCCGTAATCTTATATTAAAGGGATGTATAAAGTCGATTTTCTTGTATTTACATATTTAACAATCGATATCGAAATGCTTCAAATCATTAGTTTAACTTATTTAAGTTACTTAACCCTCTTTTTCTTACTGAAGTCTGCAAAAGCCTTAACGGCATAACGGCAGTGCATTTAGAAGAATTACGTAATCTTATATTTAGGTATGAATTCGATTTTCTTGTACATACTCATTTAGCAATCGATATCGAAATGCTTCAAGTCATTAGTTTAACATATTTAAGTTATTTAACCCTATTTATCTTCCTGAAGTCTACATCATGCCTTGACGGCATAACGGCAGTGCATTTAAAAGAATTACGTAATCTTATATTTAGGTATAATCTTATATTTAGATATAAAGTCGATATATATCGAAATGTTTCAAATCATTATTTTAACATATTTAAGTTAATAAACCTTCTTTAACGCACTGAAGTTAACATAAAGCCATGGCGGTATAATGGCAGTGCATGTAGAAGAATTCCGTAATCTTATGTTGAGATATAAATTCGATTTTCTTGTATATACACATATAACAATCGATATCGAAATGCTTCAAATCATTAGTTTAACATATTTAAGTTAATAAACCTTCTTTAACGTATTGAAGGTGATACAAAGCCATGGCGGCATAACGACAGTATATTTGGGACAATTCCGTAATCGTATATTTAGTTATAAAGTCGATTTTCTTGTATATACACATTTAGCCATCGATGCCGATATGCTTCACATCATAAGTTTAACAGATTTAAGTTAATTAATCTTCTTTATCTTACTGAAGTCTACAAAAGCCTTAACGGCATAACGGCAGTGCATTTGGAAGAGTTCCGTAATCTTATATTTAGGTATAAAGTCGATTTTGTTCAATATACGCATTTAGCAATCGATATCGAAATGCTTCAAATCATTAGTTTAACATATTTAAGTTAATAAACCTTCTTTAACTCACTGAAGTCTACATTAAGCCTTAACGGCATAACGGCAGTGCATTTAGAAGAATTATGTTATCTTATATTTTGGTATAAAGTCGATTTTCTTGTATATACACATTAAGCAATCGATATCTAAATGCTTCAAATCACTAGTTTAACATATTTAAGTTTATAAACCTTCTTTAACTCACTGAAGTCTACATAAAGCCTTAACGGCATAACGGCAGTGCATTTAGAAGAATTATGTTATCTTATATTTAGGTATAAATTCGATTTTCTTGTATATACACAATAAGCAATCGATATCGAAATGCTTCAAATTATTAGTTTAACATACTTAAGTTAATAAACCTTCTTTAGCGCACTAAAGTCTACATAAGGCCCTAAAAACCATTAGTTTAACATATTTAAAATAATTAACATTCTTTAACGTATTGAAGTTTGTACAAAGCCTTGGCGGCATAATGACAGTACATTTGGAAGAATTCCGTAATCTTTTAGTTAGGTATAAAGTCGATTTTCTTGTATATACACATTTAGCAATCGATATCGAAATGCTTCAAATCATTAGTTTAACATATTTAAGTTAATAAACCTTCTTTAACTCACTGAAGTCTACATTAAGCCTTAACGGCATAACGGCAGT
>JAPZAG010002042.1:0-22286 GCA_027475135.1 Bactrocera correcta
CGATTTTCTTTTATATACACATTTAGCAATCAATAACGAAATGCTTCAAATCATTAGTTTAACATATTTAAGTTAATTAACCTTCTTTATCTTACTGAAGTTTACATAAAGCCATAACGGTATAACGGCAGTTCATCTGGAAGAATTTCGTAATCTTATATTTAGGTATAAAGTTGATTTTGTTGTATATACTCATTTAGCAATCGATATCGAGATGCTCCAACTCATTAGTTTAACATATTTAAGTTAATAAACCTTCTTTAACGAACTGAGGTTGGCATTAAGCCATGGCGGCATAACGGCAGTGCATTTAGAAGAATTCTGTAATCTTATGTTTTGGTATAAAGTCGATTTTCTTGTATATACACATTTAGCAATCGATATCGAAATGCTTCAAATCATTAGTTTAACAGATTTAAGTTAATAAACGTTCTTTAACGCACTGAAGTCTACATAAAGATTTAACGGTATAACGGCAGTGCATTTAGAAGAATTCCGTTATCTTATAGTTAGGTATAAATACGATTTTCTTGTATATACACATTTAGCAAGCGATATCGAAATGCCTCAAATTATTAGTTTAACATACTTAAGTTAATTATCCATTTTTGTCCTACTGAAGTTTACATAAAGCCG
This sequence comes from Bactrocera correcta, assembly GCA_027475135.1. NCBI lineage: Eukaryota > Metazoa > Arthropoda > Insecta > Diptera > Tephritidae > Bactrocera > Bactrocera correcta. The sequence goes on from JAPZAG010002042.1 coordinate 637, forward strand.
GTATAAAGGCAGTGCATTTGGAAGAATTCCGTAATCTTATATTTAGGTATAAAGTCGATTTTGTTGTATATACACATTTAGCAATCGATATCGAGATGCTTCAACTCATTAGCTTAACATATTTAAGTTAATAAACCTTCTTTAACGATCTGAATTTGTCATATAGCCACGGCGGTATTACGGCAGTGCATGTAGAAGGATTTCGTAATCTTTTATTTAGGTATAAAGTCGATTTTCTTTTATATGCACATTTAGATATCGATATCGAAATGCTTCAAATCATTAGTTTAACATATTAAATTAATAAACATTTTTTAGCTTACTGAAGTCTACATAAAGATTTAACGGTATAACGGCAGTGCATTTAGAAGAATTCCGTTATCTTATATTTAGGTATAAATACGATTTTCTTGTATATACACATTTAGCAAGCGATATCGAAATGCCTCAAATCATTACTTTAACATACTTAAGTTAATTAACCTTCTTTATCCTACTGAAGTTTACATAAAGCCGGTATAAAGGCAGTGCAATTGGAAGAATTCCGTAATCTTATATTTAGGTATAAAGTCGATTTTGTTGTATATACACATTAAGCAATCGATATCGAGATGCTTCAACTCATTAGTTTAACATATTTAAGTTAATAAACCTTCTTTAACGATCTGAATTTGGCATATAGCCATGGCGGTATTACGGCAGTGCATGTAGAAGGATTTCGTGATCTTTTATTTAGGTATAAAGTCGATTTTCTTGTATTTACACATTTAGCAATCGATATCGAAAATCTTCAAATCATTAGTTTAACATATTTAAGTTAATTAACTTTCTTTAACGTAATGAAGGAGATATAAAGCCATGGCGGCATAACGACAGTGCATGTAGAAGAATTCCGTAATCTTACATTTAAGTATATATTCGATTTTCTTATATTTACACATTTAGCAATCGATATTGAAATGCCTCAAATCATTAGTTTAACATATTTAAGTAAATTAGCCCTCTTTATCTTACTGAAATCTACAAAAGCCTTAACGGCATAACGGCAGTGCAGTTGGAAGAGTTCCGTAATCTTATATTTAGGTATTAAGTCGATTTTGTTGTATATATGCATTTAGCAATCGACATCGAAATGCTTCAACTCATTAGTTTAACATATTTAAGTTAAAAAACCTTCTTTAACGATCTGAAGTTGGCATAACGGCAGTGGATGTAGAAGAATTCCGCAATCTTATATTAGGCATAAAGTCGATTTTCTTGTATATACACATTTTTCAATCGATATCGAAATGCTTCAAATCATTAGTTTAACATATTAAATTAATAAACATTTTGTAGCTTACTGAAGTCTACATAAAGCCTTAACGGTATAGCGGCAGTGCATTTAGAAGAATTACGTAATGTTATAATTTTATATTTAGGTATAATGTCGATTTTCTTGTATTTGCACATTTAGCAATCGATATCGAAATGCTTCAAACCATTAGTTTAACATATTTAGAATAATTAACCTTCTTTAACGTATTGAAGGTGATACAAAGCCATGGTGGCATAACGACAGTTCATTTGGAAGAATTCCGTAATCTTATATTTAGGTATAAAGTCGATTTTCTTGTATATACACATTAAGCAATCGATATCGAAATGCTTCAAATCATAAGTTTAACATATTTAAGTTAATTAATCCTCTTTGTCTTACTGAAGTCTACAAAAGCCTTAACGGTATAACGGCAGTGCATTTGGAAGAATTCCGTAAACTTATATTTAGGTATAACGTCGATTTTGTTGTTTATACGCATTTAGCAATCGACATCGAAATGCTTGAACTCATTAGTTTAACATGTTTAAGTTAATAAACCTTCTTTACCGATCTGAAGTTGGCATAACGGCAGTGGATGTAGAAGAATTCCGTAATCTTATATTATGCATAAAGTCGATTTTCTTGTATATACACATTTTTCAGTCGATATCGAAATGCTTCAAATCATTTGTTTAACATATTAAGTTAATAAACATTTTGTAGCTTACTGAAGTCTACATAAAGCCTTAACGGTATAGCGGCAGTGCATTTAGAAGAATTACGTAATGTTATAATTTTATATTTAGGTATAAAGTCGATTTTCTTGTATTTGCACATTTAGCAATCGATATCGAAATGCTTCAAACCATTAGTTTAACATATTTAGAATAATTAACCTTCTTTAACGTATTGAAGGTGATACAAAGCCATGGTGGCATAACGACAGTTCATTTGGAAGAATTCCGTAATCTTATATTTAGGTATAAAGTCGATTTTCTTGTATATACACATTAAGCAATCGATATCGAAATGCTTCAAATCATAAGTTTAACATATTTAAGTTAATTAATCCTCTTTGTCTTACTGAAGTCTACAAAAGCCTTAACGGTATAACAGCAGTGCATTTGGAAGAATTCCGTAAACTTATATTTAGGTATAAAGTCGATTTTCTTGTATATACACATTTAGCTATCGATATCGAAATGCTTCAAATCATTAGTTTAACATATTTAAATAAATAAACCTTTTTTAACGATCTGAAGTTGGCATAACGGCAGTGGATGTAGAAGAATTCCGTAATCTTATATTATGCATAAAGTCGATTTTCTTGTATATACACATTTTTCAATCGATATCGAAATGCTTCAAATCATTTGTTTTACATATTAAGTTAATAAACATTTTGTAGCTAACTGAAGTCTACATAAAGCCTTAACGGTATAGCGGCAGTGCATTTAGAAGAATTACGTAATGTTATAATTTTATATTTAGGTATATAGTCGATTTTCTTGTATTTGCACATTTAGCAATCGATATCGAAATGCTTCAAACCATTATTTTAACATATTTAAGTTAATTAACCTTCTTTAACGTAATGAAGGTGATATAAAGCCATGGCGGCATAACGACAGTGCATTAAGAAGAATTCCGTAATCTTATATTTAGGTATAAAGTCGATTTTGTTGTATATACACATTTAGCAAGCGATATCGAAATGCTTCAAATCATTAGTTTAACATATTTAAGTTAATAAACCTTCTTTAACGAACTGAAGTTGGCATAAAGCCTTGGCGGCATAACGGCAGTGCCTGTAGAAAAATTCCGTTATCTTATATTTAGGTATAAAGTCGATTTTCTTGTATGTACACATTTAGCAAGCGATATCGAAATGCTTCAAATCATTAGTTTAACATATTTAAGTTAATTAATCTTCTTTAACGTATTGAAGTTGATCTAAAGCCATGGCGGCATAACGGCAGTGCATTTAGAAGAACTCCGTAATCTTATATTTAGGTATAAAGTCGATTTTCTTGTATATACACATTTAGCAAGCGATATCGAAATGCTTCAAATCATTAGTTTAACATATTTAAGCTAATAAACCTTCTTTAACGAACTGAAGTTGGCATAAAGCCATGGCGGTATAACGGCAGTGCATGTAGAAGAATTCCGTTATCTTATATTTAGGTATAAAGTCGATTTTCTTGTATATACACATTTAGCAAGCGATATCGAAATGCTTCAAATCATTAGTTTAACATATTTAAGTTAATTAACCTTCTTTAACGTATTGAAGTTGATATAAAGCCATAGCGGCATAACGGCAGTGCATTTAGAAGAATTCCGTAATGTTATATTAAGGTATAAAGTCGATTTTGTTGTATATACATATTTAGCAAGCGATATCGAAATGCTTCAAATCATTAGTTTAACATATTTAAGATAATCCCGTTATCTTATATTAAGGTATAAATTCGATTTTCTTGTATATACAAGCGATATCGAAATGCTTCAAATCATTAGTTTAACATATTTAAGTTAATTAACCTTCTTTAACGTATTGAAGTTGATATTAAGCCATGGCGGCATAACGGCAGTGCATTTAGAAGAATTCCGTAATCTTATATTTAAGTATATAGGTGATTTTCTTGTATTTACACATTTAGCAATCGATATCGAAATGCTTCAAATCATTAGTTTAACATATTTAAGTTAATTAATCCTCTCTATCTTACTGAAGTCTGCATAAAGCCTTAACGGCATAACGGCAGTGCATTTAAAAGAATTCCGTTATCTTATATTTAGGTATAAAGTCGATTTTGTTGTATATACACATTTAGCATGCGATATCGAAATGCTTCAAATCATTAGTTTAACATATTTAAGTTAATTAACCTTCTTTAACGCATTGAAGTTGGCATAAAGCCATGGCGGCATAACGACAGTGCCTGTAGAAGAATTCCGTTATCTTATATTTAGGTATAAAGTCGATTTTGTTGTATATACACATTTGGCAAGCGATATCGAAATGCTTCAAATCATTAGTTTAACATGATTAAGTTAATTAACCTTCTTTAACGTATTGAAGTTGATATAAAGCCATAGCGGCATAACGGCAGTGCATTTAGAAGAATTCCGTAATGTTATATTTAGGTATAAAGTCGATTTTGTTGTATATACACATTTAGCAAGCGATATCGAAATGCTTCAAATCATTAGTTTAACATATTTAAGATAATTAATCTTCTTTAACGTATTGAAGTTGTTATAAAGCCATGGCGGCATAACGGCAGTGCATTTAGGAGAATCCCGTTATCTTATATTTAGGTATAAATTCGATTTTCTTGTATATACAAGCGATATCGAAATGCTTCAAATCATTAGTTTAACATATTTAAGTTAATTAACCTTCTTTAACGTATTGAAGTTGATATAAAGCCATGGCGGCATAACGGCAGTGCATTTAGAAGAATCCCGTTATCTTATATTTAGGTATAAATTCGATTTTCTTGTATATACACATTTAGCAAGCGATATTAAAATGCTTCAAATCATTAGTTTAACATATTTAAGTTAATTAATCTTCTTTACCGTATTAAAGTTGATATAAAGCTATGGCGGCATAACGGCAGTGCATTTAGAAGAATTCCGTAATCTTATATTTATGTATATAGGCGATTTTCTTGTATTTACACATTTAGCAATCGATATCGAAATGCCTCAAATCATTAGTTTAACATATTTAAGTTAATTAACCCTCTTTATATTACTGAAGTAATATAATAGTATATATATAAGTATACTTAAATATGTTAAACTAATGATTTGAAGCATTTCGATATGGATTGCTAAATGAGTATATACAAAAAAATCGACTTTATACCTAAATAGAGGATTACGGAATGCTTCTAAATGCACTGCCGTTATGCCGTTAAGGCTTTTGTAGACTTCAGTAGAATAAAGAGGGTTAATTTTCTTAAATATGTTAAACTCATGATTTGAAGCATTTCGATGTCGATTGCTAAATGCGTATATACAACAAAATCGACTTAATACCTAAATATAAGATTACGGAACTCTTCTAAATGCACTGCCGTTATGCCGTTAAGGCTTTTGTAGACTTCAGTAGAATAAAGAGGGGTTAATTATCTTAAATATGTTAAACTCATGATTTGAAGCATTTCGATATCGATTGCTTAATGTGTATATACATGAAAATCGACATTATACTTAAATATAAGATTACGTAATTCTTCCAAATGTACTGTCGTTATGCCGCCATGGCTTTGTATCACCTTCAATACGTTAAAGAAGGTATATTAACTTAAATATGTTACACTAATGATTTGAAGCATTTCGATATCGATTGCTAAATGAGTATATACAATAAAATCGAATTCATACCTAAATATAAGATTACGTAGTTCTTCTAAATGCACTGCCGTTATGCCGTTAAGGCCTTTGTAGACTTCAGTAAGATAAAGAGCGTTAATTAACTTAGATATGTTAAACTAATGATTTGAAGCATTTCAATATGGATTGCTAAATGTGTATGTACAAAAAATTCGACTTTATACCTAAATATAAGATAACGGAATTCATATAAATATACTGCCGTTATGGCTTTATGTAAACGTCAGAAAGATAAAGAAGGTTAATTAACATAAATATTCTAAACCAGTTAATTGAAGCATTTCGATATCGTCTGCAAAATGTGTATATACAGAAAAATCGACTTTATGCCTTAATATAGGACTACGGAATTCTTCCAAATGCAGTGCCGTTATGGCTTTATGTCAACTTCAGTTCGCTAAAGGAGGTTAATTAGCTATAATATCTTAATCCAGTTATCTGAAGCATTTCGATATCGATTGCGAAATGCATATATACAAGAAAATCGAATTTATACCTAAACATAAAATTGCGGAATTTTTCCACAGATACTGTCGTTATGCCGCCATGGCTTTATATCACCTTCATTACGCTAAAGAAGGTTAATTATTTTAAATATGTTAAACTAATGGTTCGAAGCATTTCGATATCGATTGCTAAATTTGTAGATACAAGAAAATCGACTTTATACCTAAATATAAAATTATAACATTACGGAATTCTTCTAAATGCACTGCCGTTATGCCGCCATGGCTTTATATCAACTTCAATACGTTAAAGAAGGTTAATTAACTTAAATATGTTAAACTAATGATTTGAAGCATTTCGATATCGCTTGTATATACAAGAAAATCGAATTTATACCTTAATATAAGATAACAAGATTCTTCTAAATGCACTGCCGTTATGCCGCCATGGCTTTATATCAACTTCAATACGTTAAAGAAGGTTAATTAACTTAAATATGTTAAACTAATGATTTGAAGCATTTCGATATCGCTTGTGTATACAAGAAAATCGACTTTATACATAAATATAAGATTACGGAATTCTTCTAAATACACTGCCGTTATGCCGCCATAGCTTTATATCAACTTCAATACGTTAAAGAAGATTAATTAACTTAAATATGTTAAACTAATGATTTGAAGCATTTCGATATCGCTTGCTAAATGTGTATATACAAGAAAATCGAATTTATACCTAAATATAAGATAACGGGATTCTTCTAAATGCACTGCCTTTATGCCGCCATGGCTTTATATCAACTTCAATACGTTAAAGAAGATTAATTATCTTAAATATGTTAAACTAATGATTTGAAGCATTTCGATATCGCTTGCTAAATGTGTATATACAACAAAATCGACTTTATACCTAAATATAACATTACGGAATTCTTCTAAATGCACTGCCGTTATTCCGCTATGGCTTTATATCAACTTCAATACGTTAAAGAAGGTTAATTAACTTAAATATGTTAAACTAATGATTTGAAGCATTTCGGTATCGCTTGCTAAATGTGTATATACAAGAAAATCGACTTTAAACCTAAATATAAGATAACGGAATTCTTCTACATGCACTGCCGTTATACCGCCATGGCTTTATGCCAACTTCATTTCGTTAAAGAAGGTTTATTAACTTAAATATGTTAAACTAATGATTTGAAGAATTTCGATATCGCTTGCTAAATGTGTATATACAAGAAAATCGACTTTATACCTAAATATAAGATTACGGAGTTCTTCTCAATGCACTGCCGTTATGCCGCCATGGCTTTAGATCAACTTCAATACGTTAAAGAAGATTAATTAACTTAAATATGTTAAACTAATGATTTGAAGCATTTCGATATCGCTTGCTAAATGTGTATTTACAAGAAAATCGACTTTATACCTAAATATAAGATAACGGAATTCTTCTACGTGCACTGCCGTTATACCGCCATGGCTTTATGCCAACTTCAGTTCGTTAAAGAAGGTTTATTAACTTAAATATGTTAAACTAATGATTTGAAGCATTTCGATATCGCATGCTAAATGTGTATAAACAACAAAATCGACTTTATACCTAAATATAACATTACGGAATTCTTCCAAATGTACTGTCGTAATGCCACCATGGCTTTATATCAACTTAAATACGTTAAAAAAGGTTAATTAACTTAAATATGTTAAACTAATGATTTGAAGTATTTCGATATCGCTTGCTAAATGTGTATATACAAGAAAATCGACTTTATACCTAAATATAAGATTACGGAATTCTTCTAAATGCACTGCCGTAATGCCGCCATGGCTTTATATCAACTTCAATGCGTTAAAGAAGGTTAATTAACTTAAATATGTTAAACTAATTATTTGAAGCATTTCGATATCGCATGCTAAATGTGTATATACAACAAAATCGACTTTATACCTAAATATAAGATAACGGAATTCTTTAAAATGCACTGCCGTTATGCCGTTAAGGCTTTATGCAGACTTCAGTAAGATAGAGAGGGTTAATTAACTTAAATATGTTAAACTAATGATTTGAAGCATTTCGATATCGATTGCTAAATGTGTAAATACAAGAAAAAATCGCCTATATACATAAATATAAGATTACGGAATTCTTCTACATGCACTGTCGTTATGCAGCCATAGCTTTATATCACCTTCAATACGTTAAAGAAGGTTAATTAACTTAAATATTTTAAACTAATGATTTGAAGCTTTTCGATATCGCTTGCTAAATGTGTATATACAAGAAAATCGAATTTATACCTAAATATAAGATAACGGGATTATTCTAAATGCACTGCCGTTATACCGTTAATGCTTTATGTAGACTTCAGTAAGCTAAAAAATGTTTATTAACTTAATATGTTAAACTAATGATTTGAAGCACTTCGATATCGATATCTAAATGTGTATGTACAAGAAAACCGACTTTATACCTAATATAAGATTACGGAATTCTTCTACATGCACTGTCGTAATGCCGCCGTGGCTATATGCCAACTTCAGATCGTTAAAGAAGGTTTATTAACTTAAATATGTTAAGCTAATGAGTTGAAGCATCTCGATATCGATTGCTAAATGTGTAAATACAACAAAATCGACTTTATACCTAAATATAAGATTACGGATTTCTTCTAAATGCACTGCCGTTATGCCGCCATGGCTTTAGATCAACTTCAATACGTTAAAGAAGGTTAATTAACTTAAATATATTAAAATAATGATTTGAAGCATTTCGATTTCGCTTGTATATACAAGAAATCAGGTTTATTAACTTAAATATGTTAAGCTAATGAGTTGAAGCATCTCGATATCGATTGCTAAATGTGTAAATACAAAAATATCGACTTTATACCTAAATATAACATTACGGAATTCTTCTACATGCACTGCCGTTATGCCGCCATGGCTTTTTGCCAACTTCAGTTCGTTATAGAAGGTTTATTAACTTAAATATGTTAAACTAATGAGTTGAAGCATCTCGATATCGATTGCTAAATGTGTATATACAACAAAGTCGACTTTATACCTAAATATAAGATCACGGATTTCTTCTAAATGCACTGCCGTTATGCCGCCATGGCTTTAGATCAACTTCAATACGTTAAAGAAGATTAATTAACTTAAATATGTTAAACTAATGATTGGAAGCATTTCGATATCGCCTGCTAAATGTGTACATACAAGAAAATCGACTTTATACCTAAATATAAGATAACGGAATTCTTCTAAATGCACTACCGTTATGCCGCCATGGCTTTATGCCAACTTCAGTTCGTTACAGAAGGTTTATTAACATAAATATGTTAAACTAATGATTTGAAGCATTTCGATATCGCTTGATAAATGTGTATATACAACAAAATCGACTTTATACCTAAATATAAGATTACGGAATTCTTCTTAATGCACTGCCGTTATGCCGCCATGGCTTTATATCAACTTCAATACGTTAAAGAAGGTTAATTAACTTAAATATGTTAAACTAATGATTTGAAGCATTTCGATATCGCTTGCTAAATGTGTATGTAAAAGAAAATCGACTTTATACCTAAATATAAGATAACGGAATTCTTCTACAGGCACTGCCGTTATGCCGCCATGGCTTTATATCAACTTCAATACGTTAAAGAAGGTAAATTAAATTAAATATGTTAAACTAATGATTTAAAGCATTTCGATATCGCTTGCTAAATGTGTATATACAAGAAAATCGACTTTATACCTAAATATAAGCTAACGGAATTCTTCTACATGCACTGCCGTTATGCCACCATGGCTTTATGCCAACTTCAGTTCGTTACAGAAGGTTTATTAACTTAAATATGTTAAACTAATGAGTTGAAGCATCTCGATATCGATTGCTAAATGTGTTTATATGACAAAATCGACTTTATACCTAAATATAAGTTTACGGAATTCTTCGAAATGCACTGCCGTTTTGGCTTTATGTTAACTTCAGTAAGATAAAGAAGGTTAATTAACTTAAATATGCTAAACCAGTTATTTGAAGCATTTCGATATCGATTGCAAAATGTGTATATACAAGAAAATCGACTTTATACCTAAATATAAGATTACGGAAATCTTCAACGTGCACTGCCGTTTTGCCGCCGTGGCTTTATGCCAACATCCGTTCGTTAAAGAAGGTTTATTAACTTAAATATGTTAAACTAATGATATGAAACATTTCGATATCGATTGCTTAATGTGTATATACAAGAAAATCGACTTTATACCTAAATATAAGATGACGGAATTCTTCTAAATGTACTGCCGTTATGGCTTTACGTTAACTTCAGTTCGTTAAAGAAGGTTTATTAACTTAAATATGTTAAACCAGTTATTTGAAGCATTTCGATATCGATTGCTAAATGCGTATATACAACAAAATCGACTTTATACCTAAATATAAGATTACGGAATTCTTCTAAATGCACTGCCGTTATGCCGCCATTGCTTTATGCCAACTTCAGTTCGTTAAAAAAGGTTTATGAACATAAATATTTTAAACTAATGATTTGAAGCATTTCGATATCGGTTGCTATGTGTATATATACAAGAAAATCGACTTTATACCTAAATATAAGATTACGGAATTCTTCTACATGCACTGCCGTTATGCCGCCATGGCTTTATGTTAACTTCAGTGCGTTAAAGAAGCTTTATTAACTCAAATATATTAAACTAATGATTTGAAGCATTTCGATATAGATTGCTAAATGAGTATATACAAGAAAGTCGACTTTATACCTAAATATAAGATTACGGAATTCATCGAAATACTCTCCCGTTATGCCGTTATGGCTTTATATCACCTTCATTACGTTAAGGAAGGTTAATTAACTTAAATATGTTAAATTAATGATTTGAAGATTTTCGATATCGATTGCTAAATGTGTAAATATAAGAAAGTCGACTTTATACCTAAATACAAGATTACGGAATTCATCGAAATACACTCCTGTTATGCCGTTATGGCTTTATATCACCTTCATTACGTTAAAGAAGCTTTATTCACTTAAATATATTAAACTAATGAGTTGAAGCATTTCGATATCGATTGCTAAGTGAGTATATACAAGAAAGTCGACTATATATCTAAATATAAGATTACGGAATTCATCGAAATACACTCCCGTTATGTCGTTATGGCTTTATATAAATTTCAGTACGCTAAAGAAGGTTAATTTACTTAAATATGCTAAACAAATGATTTGAAGCATTTCGATATCGATTGCTAAATGTGTATTTACAACAAAATCGATTTTATACCTAAATAAAAGTTTACGGAATTCACCCAAATATACTGCCGTTATGCCGTTGTGGCTTTATGTAAACTTCGGTAAGATAAAGAAGGTTAATTAACCTAAATATGCTAAACCAGTTATTTGAAGCTTTTCGATATCGATTGCTAAATACAAGAAAATCGACTTCATACCTTAATATGAGATTACGGAATTCTTATAAATGCACTGTCGTTATGCCGCCATGGCTTTATATTACCTTCATTACGTTAAAGAAGGTTAATTAACTTAAATATGTTAAACTAATGATTTGAAGATTTTCGATATCGATTGCTAAATGTGTAAATACAAGAATATCGACTTTATACCTAACTATAAGATTACGGAATTCTTCTACATGCACTGTCGTTATGGTGCCATGACTTTATATCACCTTCATTACGTTAAAGATGGTTAATTAACTTAAATATGTTAAACTAATGATTTGGAGCATTTCGATATCGATTGCTAAATGAGTATATACAAAAAAATCGACTTTATACCTAAATAGAGGATGACGGAATGCTTCTAAATGCACTGCCGTTATGCCAATAAGGCTTTTGTAGACTTCAGTAGAATAAAGAGGGTTAATTATCTTAAATATGTTAAACCCATGATTTGAAGCATTTCGATGTCGATTGCTAAATGCGTATATACAACAAAATCGACTTAATTCCTAAATATAAGATTACGGAACTCTTCCAAATGCACCTCCGTTATGCCGTTAAGGCTTTTGTAGACTTCAGTAAGAAAAAGAGGATTAATTTACTTAAATATGTTAAACTCATGATTTGAAGCATTTCGATGTCGATTGCTAAATGCGTATATACAACAAAATCGACTTAATACCTAAATATAAGATTACAGAACTCTTCTAAATGCACTGCCGTTATACCGTTAAGGCTTTTGTAGACTTCAGTAGAATAAAGAGGGTTAATTAACTTGAATATGTTAAACTCATGATTTGAAGCATTTCGATATCGATTGCTTAATGTGTATATACAAGAAAATCGACATTATACTTAAATATAAGATTACGTAATTCTTCCAAATGTACTGTCGTTATGCCGCCATGGCTTTGTATCACCTTCAATACGTTAAAGAAGGTTTTTTAACTTAAATATGTTACACTAATGATTTGAAGCATTTCGATATCGATGGCTAAATGAGTATATACAATAAAATCGAATTCATACCTAAATATAAGATTACGTAGTTCTTCTAAATGCACTGCCGTTATGCCGTTAAGGCCTTTGTAGACTCCAGTAACACAAAGAGCGTTAATTAACTTAAATATGTTAAACTAATGATTTGAAGCATTTCGATATCGATTACTAAATGTGTATGTACAAAAAAAATCGACTTTATACCTAAATATAAGATAACGGAATTCATATAAATATACTGCCGTTATGGCTTTATGTAAACTTCAGAAAGATAAAGAAGGTTAATTACTTTAAATATGCTAAACCAGTTATTTGAAGCATTTCGATATCGACTGCAAAATGTGTATATACAACAAAATTGACTTTATACCTAAATATAAGATTACTGAATTCCTTTAAATGCACTGCCGTTATGCCGCCATGGCTTTACGCCAACTTCCGTTCGTTAAAGAAGGTTTATTAAATTAAATATTTTAAACTAATGATTTGAAGCATTTCGATATCGATTGCTAAATGTGTATATATAAGAAAATCGACTTTATACATAAATATAAGATTACGGAATTCTTCTAAATGCACTGCCGTTATGCCGCCAGAGCTTTATATCAACTTCAATACGTTAAAGAAGATTAATTAACTTAAATATGTTAAACTAATGATTTGAAGCATTTCGATATCGCTTGCTAAATGTGTATATACAAGAAAATCGAATTTATACCTAAATATAAGATAACGGGATTCTTCTAAATGCACTACCGTTATGCCGCCATGGCTTTATATCAACTTCAATACGTTAAAGAAGATTAATTATCTTAAATATGTTAAACCAATGATTTGAAGCATTTCGATATCGCTTGCTAAATGTGTATATACAACAAAATCGACTTTATACCTAAATAAAAGATTACGGAATTCTTCTAAATGCACTGCCGTTATGCCGCTGTGGCTTTATTACAACTTCAATACGTTAAAGAAGGTTAATTAACTCAAATATGTTAAAGTAATGATTTGAAGCATTTCGATATCGCTTGCTAAATGTGTATATACAAGAAAATCGACTTTATACCTAAATATAAGATAACGGAATTCTTCTACATGCACTGCCGTTATACCGCCATGGCTTTATGCCAACTTGAGTTCGTTAAAGAAGGTTTATTAACTTAAATATGTTAAACCTGTTATTTGAAGCATTTCGATATCGATTGCTTAATGCATATATACAAGAAAATCGAATTTATATCTAAATATAAGATTATGGAATTCTTCCAAATTACTGTCGTTATGGCGCCATGGCTTTATTTCACCTGAAATACGTTAAAGAAGGTTATTTAACTTAAATATGTTAAACTAATGATTTGAGGCCTTTCTGTATCGATTTCTAAATGCATATATACAAGAAAATCGACTTTATACCTAAATATAAGATTACGGAATTCCTCCAAATTACTGTCGTTATAGCGCCATGGCTTTATTTCACCTTCAATACGTTAAAGATGGTTAATTAACTTAAATATGTTAAACTAATGATTTTAAGCATTTCGATATCGATTGCTAAATGTGTATATACAAAAAAATCGACTTTATACCTAAATATAAGATTACGGAATTCTTCCAAATGTATTGTCGTTATGCCGCCATGGTTTGTATCAACTTCAATACGTTAAAGAAGGTTAATTATTTTAAATATGTTAAACTAATGGTTTGAAGCATTTCGATATCGACTGCTAAATGTGTAAATACAACAAAATCCACTTTATACCTAAATATAAAATTATAACATTACGGAGTTCTTCTAAATGTTCTGCCGTTATACCGTTAAGGCTTTATCTAGACCTCATTAAGCTAAAAAATGTTTATTAACTTAATATGTTAAGCTAATGATTTGAAGCATTTCGATATCGATTGCTAAATGTGTATATACAAAAAAATCGAATTTATACCTAAATATAAGATGTTATGCCGCCATGGCTTTGTGTAAACTTCAGTGCGTTAAAGTAGGTTTGTTAGCTTAAATATGTTAAACTAATGATTTGAAGCATTTCGATATCGATTGCTAAATGAGTATATACAAGAAAAACGACTTCATACCTAAATATAAGTTTACGGGATTCTTCCAAATGTACTGTCGTTATGTCGCCATGGCTTTATATCACCTTCAATACGTTAAAAAAGGTTAATTAACTTAAATATGTTAAACTAATTATTTGAAGATTTTCGAAATCGACTGCTAAATGCATATATACAACAAAATCGACTTTATACCTAAATATAAGATTACGGAATTCTTCTAAATGTACTGTCGTTACGCCGCCGAGGCTTTATATCAACTTCAATACGTTAAAGAAGGTTAATTAACTTAAATTTGTTAAACTAATGATTTGAAGCATTTCGATATCGATTGCTAAATGTGTATATACAAAAAAATCGAATTTATACCTAAATATGAGATTACGGAATTCTTCTACATGCACTGCCGTTATGCCGCCATGGCTTTGTATTAACTTCAGTGCGTTAAAGTAGGTTCGTTAACTTAAATATGTTAAACTAATGATTTGAAGCATTTCGATATCGATTGGTAAATTAGTATATACAAGAAAATCGACTTAATACCTAAATATAAGAATACGTAATTCTTCTAAATGCTTTGCCGCTATGCCGTTAAGGCGTTTGTAGACTTCAGTAAGATAAAGAGGGTTAATTAACTTAAATATATTAAACTAATGATTTGAAGCATTTTGAAATCGATTGCTTAATGCATATATACAAGAAAATCGACTTTCTACCTAAATATAAGTTTACGGAATTCTTCTAAATGCACTGCCGTTATGCCGTTTTGGCTTTCTGTTAACTTTTGTTCGTTAAAGAAGGTTAATTTACTTAAATATGTTAAAATAATGTTTTGAAGATTTTCGAAATCGATTGCTAAATGCATATATACAAAAAAATCGACTTTATACCTAAATAAAAGATTACGGAATTCTTCAAATGCACTGCCGTTATGCCGTTAAGGCATTTGCAGACTTCAGTAAGATAAAGAGGGTTAATTAACTTAAATATGTTAAACTAATGATTTGAAGTTTTTCGAAATCGATTGCTAAATGCATATATACAACAATTTCGACTTAATACCTAAATATAAGATTACGGATTTCTTCTAAATGCACTGCCGTTATGCCGTTATGGCCTTATATTAACTTCAGTTCGTTAAAGAAGATTTATTAACTTAAATATGTTAAACCAGTTATTTGAAGCATTTCGATATCGATTGCTTAATGCATATATACAAGAAAATCGACTTTATACCTAAATATAAGATCACGGAATTCTTCCAAATGTACTGTCGTTATGCCGCCATGGCTTTGTATCAACTTCAATACGTTAAAGAAGTTTAATTATTTTAAAAATGTTAAACTAATGGTTTTAAGCATTTTGATATCGCTTGCTAAAAGAGTATATACAAGAAAGTCAAATTTATACCTAAATATATGATAACGGAATTCTTCTAAATGCAGTGCAGTTATACCGTTAAGGCTTTATGTAGACTTCAGTGCGTTAAAGAAGTTTTATTAACTTAAATATGTTAAACTTATGATTTGAAGCATTTTGATATCGATTGCAAAATGTGTATATACAAGAAAATCGACATTATACCTAAATATAAGATTACGGAATTCTTCTACATGCACTGTCGTTATGCCGCCATGGCTTTATATCAACTTCAATACGTTAAAGAAGGTTAATTAACTTAAATATGTTAAACTAATGATTTGAAGCTTTTCGATATCGATTTCTAAATGCATATATACAAGAAAGTCGAATTTATACCTAAATATAAAATTGCGGGGTTTCTTCTAGATGCAGTGCAGTTATACCGCCATGGCTTCATGTCACCCCTTTGGTAGGTTAAAGAAGGTAATTTTACTTATATATGTTAAACTAATGATTTGAAGCATTTCGATATCGATTGCTAAATGTGCTAGTACAAGAAACTTGACTTTATACTTAAATATAGGATAACGGAATTCTTCCAAATGCACTGCCGTTATTCCGCCATGGCCTTATGTTAACTTCAGTTAGTTAAAGAAGGTTTATTAACTCAAACATGTTAAACCAGTTATTTGAAGCATTTCGATATCGATTGCTTAATGCATATATACAAGAAAATCGACTTTATACCTAAATATAAGATTACGGAATTCTTCTAAATTACTGTCGTTATAGCGCCATGGCTTTATTTCACCTTCAATACGTTAAAGATGGTTAATTAACTTAAATATGTTAAACTAATGATTTGAAGCATTTCGATATCGATTTTTTAATGCATATATACAAGAAAATCGACTTTATACCTAAATATAAGATTACGTAATTCTTCCAAATTACTGTTATTATGGCGCCATGGCTTTATTTTACCTTCAATACGTTAAAGATGGTTAATTAACTTAAATATGTTAAACTAATGATTTGAAGCATTTCTATATCGATTTCTAAATGCATATATACAAGAAAATCGACTTTATACCTAAATATAAGATTACGGAATTCTTCCAAATTACTGTCGTTATGGCGCCATGGCTTTATTTCACCTTCAATACGTTAAAGATGGTTAATTAACTTAAATATGTTAAACTAATGATTTGAAGCATTTCGATATCGATTGCTAAATGTGTATATACAAGAAAAACGTTTTTATACCCAAATATGAGATTACGGAATTCTTCCAAATGTACTGTCGTTATGCCGCCATGGTTTGTATCAACTTCAATACGTTAAAGAAGGTTAATTATTTTAAATATGTTAAACTAATGGTTTGAAGCATTTCGATATCGACTGCTAAATGTGTAAATAAAACAAAATCCACTTTATACCTAAATATAAAATTATAACATTACGGAGTTCTTCTAAGTGTACTGCCGATATACCGTTAAGGCTTTATCTAGACCTCATTAAGCTAAAAAATGTTTATTAACTTAATATGTTAAACTAATGATTTGAAGCATTTCGATATCGATTGCTAAATGTGTATATACAAAAAAATCGAATTTATACCTAAATATAAGATGTTATGCCGCCATGACTTTGTGTAAACTTCAGTGCGTTAAAGTAGGTTTGCAAACTTAAATATGATAAACTAGTGATTTGAAACATTTCGATATCGATTGCTAAATGTGTATATAAAAGAAAATCGACTTCATACCTAAATATAAGATTACGGAATTCTTCCACATGTACTGTCGTTATGTCGCCATGGCTTTATATCACCTTCAATACGTTAAAGAAGGTTAATTAACTTAAATATGTTAAACTAATGATTTGAAGATTTTCGAAATCGACTGCTAAATGCATATATACAACAAAATCGACTTTATACCTAAATATAAGATTACGGAATTCTTCCAAATGTACTGTCGTTATGCCGCCATGGCTTTATATCATTTTCAATACGTTAACGAAGGTTAATTAACTTAAATATGTTAAACTAATGATTTGAAGATTTTCGAAATCGACTGCTAAATGCATATATACAACAAAATCGACTTTATACCTAAATATAAGATTACGGAATTCTTCCAAATGTACTGTCGTTATGTCGGCATGGCTTTATATCACCTTCAATACGTTAAAGAAGGTTAATTAACTTAAATATGTTAAACTAATGATTTGAAGATTTTCGAAATCGACTGCAAAATGCATATATACAACAAAATCGACTTTATACCTAAATATAAGATTACGGAATTCTTCCAAATGTACTGTCGTTATGCCGCCATGGCTTTATATCAACTTCAATACGTTAACGAAGTTTAATTAACTTAAATTTGTTAAACTAATGATTTAAAGATTTTCGAAATCGATTGCTAAATGCATATATACAACAAATTCGACTTAATACTTAAATATAAGATTACGGATTTCTTCTACATGCACTGCCGTTATGCCGCCATGGCTGTGTGTTATCTTCGGTTTAAAGTAGGTTTTTTAACTTAAATATGTCAAACTAATGATGTGAAGCATTTCGATATCGATTGCTAAATGAGTATATACAAGAAAATCGATTTTATACCTAAATATAAGATTACGGAATTCTTCTACATGCATTGCCGTTATGCCGTTAAGGCGTTTGAAGACTTCAGTAAGATAAAGAGGGTTAATTAACTTAAATATGTTAAACTAATGATTTGAGGCATTTTGATATCGATTGCTATATGTGTATATACAAGAAAATCGACTTTATACCTAAATATAAGATTACGGAATTCTTTTAAATGCACTGCCGTTATGCAGTTATGGCTTCATGTTAACTTCTGTTCGTTAAAGAAGGTATATTGACTTAAGTATATTAAACTAATGATTTGAAGATTTTCGAAATCGATTGCTAAATTCATATGTACAAGAAAATCTTCTTTATACATAAATATAAGATTACGGAATTCTTCCAAATGTACTGCCGTTATGCCGCCATGGCTTTATATCAACTTCAATATGTTAAAGAAGGTTAATTAACTTAAATATGTTAAACTAATGATTTGAGGCATTTCGATATCGATTGCTAAATGTGTATATACAAGAAAATCGACTTTATACCTAAATATAAAATTACGAAATTCTCCCAAATGCACTGCCGTTATACCGTTTTGGCTTTATGTAAACTTCAGTAAGATAAAGAAGGTTAATTAACTTAAATATGTTAAACTAATGATTTGAAGCATTTCGATATCGATTGCTAAATGCGTATATACAAGAAAACCGACATTATACCTGAATATATAATTACGGAATTCTTCCAAATGCACTGCCGTTATTCCGCCATGGCTTTATGTCAACTTAAATACGTTAAAAAAGGTTAATTAACTTAAATGTGTTAAACTAATGAGTTGAAGCATCTCGATATCGATTTCTAAATGTGTATAAGCAACAAAATCGATTTTATACCTAAATATAAGATTACGGAATTCTTCCAAATGCACTGCCGTTATTCCGCCATGGCTTTATGTCAACTTCAATACGTTAAAAAAGGTAAATTAACTTAAATATGTTAAACTAATGATTTGAAGCATTTCGATATCGATTGCTTAATGTGTATATACAAAAAAATCGAATTTATACCTAAATATAAGATTACGGATTTCTTCTTCATGCACTGCCGTTATGCCGCCATGGCTTTGTGTTAACTTCAGTGCGTTAAAGTAGGTTTGTTAGCGTAAATATGTCAAACTAATGATTTGAAGCATTTCGATATCGATTGCTAAATGAGTATATACAAGAAAATCGACTTGATTCCTAAATATAAGATTACGTAAATCTTCTAAATGCACTGCCTTTATGCCGTTAAGGCTGATTAACTTATATTTAAGTTAATTAACCTTGTTTAACGTATTGAAGTTTATGTAAAGCCACGGCAGCATAAAGACAATACATTGGGGAAATTCCGTAGTCTTATATTTATGTATAAAGTTGATTTTCTTGTATATACACATTTAGCAATCAAAATCGAAATGCTTCAAATAATTAGTTTAACATATTTAAGCTAATAAACCTTCTTTAACGAACGGAAGTTGGCTTAGAGCCATGGCGGCATAACGGCAGTGCATTTAGAAGAATTCCGTAATCTTATATTAGGTATAAAGTCGATTTAACATATTTAAGTTAATTAACCCCCTTTATCTTACTGAAGTCTACAAACGCCTTAACGTTATCATATATTTAAGTATAAAGTCGATTTTCTTGTATATACACATTTAGCAATCGCTATCGAAATGCCTCAAGTCATTAGTTTAACATATTTAAGTTAACAAACCTACTTTAACCCACTGAAGTCTACAAACATTTTAACGGCATAACGGCAATTCATTTAGAAGAATTTCGTAATCTTATATTAAGGTATAAAGTCAATTTTGTTGTATATACACATTTAGCAATCGATATCGAAATGCTTCAAATCATTAGTTTAACATATTTAAGTTAACAAACCTACTTTAACCCACTGAAGACTACAAACATTATAACGGCATAACGGCAATTCATTTAGAAGAATTTCGTAATCTTATATTAAGGTATAAAGTCAATTTTGTTGTATATACACATTTAGCAATCGATATCGAAATGCTTCAAATCATTAGTATTTAAGCTAATTAACCCTCTCTATCTTACTGAAGTCTACAAACGCCTTAACGGCATAACGGCAAAGCATTTAGAAGAATTCCGTAATCTTATATTTAGGTATAAAGTCCATTTTCTTGTATATACTTATTTAGCTATAGATATCGAAATGCTTCAAATCATTAGTTTAACAAATTTAAGTTAACAAACCTACTTTAACGCACTGAAGTTAGCACAAAGCCTTGGCGGCATAACGGCAGTGCATTTAGAAGAATTCCGTTATGAAATATTAAGGTATAAAGTCGATTTTCTTGTATATACTCATTTAGCAATCGATTTCGAAAATCTTCAAATCATAAGTTTAACATATTTAAGTTAATAAAGCTTCTTAAACGCACTGAAAATAACATAAAGCCTTGGCGGCATAACGGCAGTGCATTTAGAAGAATTCCGTTAGCTTATATTTAGGTATAAATTCGATTTTGTTGTATATACACAGTTAGCAATCGTTATCTAAATGCTTCAAATCATTAGTTTAACATATTTAAGTTAATTAACCTTTTTTAACGTATTGAAGTTGATATAAAGCCATGGTGGCTTAACGACAGTACATTTGGAAGAATTTCGTAATCTTTTATTTAGGTATAAAGTCGATTTTCTTGTATATATGCATTAAGCAATCGATATCGAAATGCTTCAAATAACTGGTTTAACATATTTAAGTTAACAAACCTTCTTTAATTAACTGAAGTTAACATAAAGCCATAACGGTATAAAGGCAGTGCATTTGGAAGAATTCCGTAATCTTATATTTAGGTATTAAGTCGATTTTCTTGTATACACACATTTAGCAATCGATATCGAAATGCCTCAAATCATTAGTTTAACATATTTAAGT
>JAPZAG010002043.1:0-22273 GCA_027475135.1 Bactrocera correcta
TTTATATTTAGGTTAAATCCATTTTCTTGTATTTCACATTTAGCATCGATATCGAAATGCTTCAAACCATTAGTTTAACATATTTAAGTTAATTAACCTTCTTTAACGTATTGAAGTTGATAAAGAGCCATGGCGGCATAACGACAGTACATTTGGAAGAATTCCGTAGTCTTATATTTAGGTATAAAGTCGATTTTCTTGTATATACACATCTAGCAAGCGATATCGAAATGCTTCAAACCATTAGTTTAACATATTTAAGTTAATAAACCATCTTTAACTCACTGAAGTCTACATAAAGCCATAACGGCATAACGGCAGTGCATTTAGAAGAATTCCGTTATCTTATATTTAGGTATAAATTCGATTTTCTTGTATATACACATTTAGCGATCGATATCGAAATGCTTCAACTCATTAGTTTAACATATTTAAGTTAATAAACCTTTTTTAACGATCTGAAGTTGGCATAACGGCATTGGATGTAGAAGAATTCCATAATCTTATATTTAGGTATAAAGTCGATTTTCTTTTATATACGTATTTAGCTATCGATATCGAAATGCTTCAAATCATTTGTTTAACATATTAAGATAAAAATTATTTTTTAGCTTACTAAAGTCTACATAAAGCCTTAACGGTATAACGACAGTGCATTTAGAAGAATTCCGTAATGTTATAATTTTATATTTAGGTATAAAGTCGATCTTCTTGTATTTACACATTTAGCAGTCGATATCGAAATGCTTCAAACCATTAGTTTAACATATTTAAAATAATTAAACTTCTTTAACGTATCGAAGTTGATACAAAGCCATGGCGGCATAACGACAGTACATTTGGAAGAATTCCGTAGTCTTATATTCAGGTATAAAGTCGATTTTCTTGTATATATGCATTAAGCAATCGATATCGAAATGCTTCAAATAACTGGTTTAACATATTTAAGTTAATAAACCTTCTTTAACGAATTGAAGTTAATATAAAGCCATAACGGCATAACGGCAGTGCATTTAGAAGAATTACGTAATCTTATATTTAGGTATAATCTCGATTTTCTTGTATATACACATTTAGCAATCGATATCGGAATGCTTCAAATCATTAGTTTAACATGTTTAAGTTAATAAACCTTCTTTAACGCACTTAAGTCTACATAAAGCCTTAGTGGCATAACGGCAGTGCATTTAGAAGAATTCCGTTATCTTATATTTAGGTATAAATTCGATTTTCTTGTATATACACATTTAGCAATCGATATCGAAATGCTTCAAATCATTAGTTTAACATATTTAAGTTAATAAACCTTCTTTAACGATCTGAAGTGGGCATATAGCCATGGAGGCATAACTGCAGTGCACGTAGAAGAATTCCATAATCTTATATTTAGGTATAAAGTCGATTTTCTTGTATATACATATTTAGCAATCGATATCGAAATGCTTCAAACCATTAGTTTAACATATTTAAAATAATTTATCTTTTTTAACGTATTGAAGTTGATAAAGAGCCATGGCGGCATAACGACAGTACATTTGGAAGAATTCCGTAGTCTTATATTTAGGTATAAAGTCGATTTTCTTGTATATATGCATTTAGCAATCGATATCGAAATGCTTCCAACCATTAGTTTAACATATTTACGTTAATAAACCTTCTTTAACTCACTGAAGTCTACATAAAGCCTTAACGGCATAACGGCAGTGCATTTAGAAGAATTCCGTTATCTTATATTTAGGTATAAATTCGATTTTCTTGTATATACACATTTAGCAATCGATATCGAAATGCTTCAAGTCATTAGTTTAACATATTAAGTTAGTAAACATTTCTTAGCTAACTGAAGTCTTCATAAAGCCTTAGCGGTATAACGGCAGTGCATTTAGAAGAATTCCGTAATGTTATAATTTTATATTTAGGTGTAAAGTCGATTTTCTTGTATTTACACATTTAGCAGTTGATATGGAAATGCTTCAAACCATTAGTTTAACATATTTAAAATAATTAACCTTCTTTAACGTATCGAAGTTGATACAAAGCCATGGCGGCATAACGGCAGTGCATTTAGAAGAATTCCGTTATCTTATATTTAGGTATAAATTCGATTTTCTTGTATATACACATTTAGCAATCGATATCGTAATGCTTCAAATCATTAGTTTAACATATTTAAGTTAATAAACCTTCTTTAACGATCTGAAGTAGGCATATAGCCATGGAGGCATAACTGCAGTGCACGTAGAAGAATTCCATAATCTTATATTTAGGTATAAAGTCGATTTTCTTGTATATACATATTTAGCAATCGATATCGAAATGCTTCATACCATTAGTTTAACATATTTAAAATAATTAATCTTCTTTAACGAATTGAAGTTAATATAAAATAATCTTATATTTAGGTATAAATTCGATTTTCTTGAATATACACATTTAGCAATCGATATCGAAATGCTTCAAATCATTAGTTTAACATATTTAAGTTAATAAATCTTCTTTAACGCACTGAAGTCTACATAGAGCGTTAACGGCATAACGGCAGTGCATTTAGAAAAATTCCGTTATCTTAGATTTAGGTATAAATTCGATTTTCTTGTATATACACATTTAGCAAGCGATATCAAAATGCTTAAGATCATTAGTTTAACATATTTAAGTTAATTAACCTTCTTTAACGTATTGAATGTTGATAAAGAGCCATGGCGGCATAACGACAGTACATTTGGAAGAATTCCGTAATCTTATATTTAGGTATAAATTCGATTTTCTTGTATATACACATTAAGCAAGCGATATCGAAATGCTTCAGATCATTAGTTTAACATATTTAAGTTAATTAACCTTCTTTAACGTATTGAATGTTGATAAAGAGCCATGGCGGCATAACGACAGTACATTTGGAAGAATTCCGTAATCTTATATTTAGGTATAAATTCGATTTTCTTGTATATACACATTTAGCAATCGATATCGAAATGCTTCAGCTCATTAATTTAACATGTTTAAGTTAATATACCTTTTTTAACGATCTGAAGTGGGCATATACCCATGGAGGCGTAACTGCAGTGCACGTAGAAGAATTCCATTATCTTATATTTAGGTATAAATTCGATTTTCTTGTATATACATATTTAGCAATCGATATCGAAATGCTTCAAACCATTAGTTTAACATATTTAAAATAATTTATCTTTTTTAACGTATTGAAGTTGATAAAGAGCCATGGCGGCATAACGACAGTACATTTGGAAGAATTCCGTAGTCTTATATTTAGGTATAAAGTCGATTTTCTTGTATATATGCATTTAGCAATCGATATCGAAATGCTTCCAACCATTAGTTTAACATATTTACGTTAATAAACCTTCTTTAACTCACTGAAGTCTACATAAAGCCTTAACGGCATAACGGCAGTGCATTTAGAAGAATTCCGTTATCTTATATTTAGGTATAAATTCGATTTTCTTGTATATACACATTTAGCAATCGATATCGAAATGCTTCAAGTCATTAGTTTAACATATTAAGTTAGTAAACATTTCTTAGCTAACTGAAGTCTTCATAAAGCCTTAGCGGTATAACGGCAGTGCATTTAGAAGAATTCCGTAATGTTATAATTTTATATTTAGGTGTAAAGTCGATTTTCTTGTATTTACACATTTAGCAGTTGATATGGAAATGCTTCAAACCATTAGTTTAACATATTTAAAATAACTTTAAACCCTTTTTTAACGTATCGAAGTTGATACAAAGCCATGGCGGCATAACGGCAGTGCATTTAGAAGAATTCCGTTATCTTATATTTAGGTATAAATTCGATTTTCTTGTATATACACATTTAGCAATCGATATCGTAATGCTTCAAATCATTAGTTTAACATATTTAAGTTAATAAACCTTCTTTAACGATCTGAAGTGGGCATATAGCCATGGAGGCATAACTGCAGTGCACGTAGAAGAATTCCATAATCTTATATTTAGGTATAAAGTCGATTTTCTTGTATATACATATTTAGCAATCGATATCGAAATGCTTCATACCATTAGTTTAACATATTTAAAATAATTAATCTTCTTTAACGAATTGAAGTTAATATAAAATAATCTTATATTTAGGTATAAATTCGATTTTCTTGAATATACACATTTAGCAATCGATATCGAAATGCTTCAAATCATTAGTTTAACATATTTAAGTTAATAAATCTTCTTTAACGATCTGAAGTGGGCATATAGCCATGGAGGCATAACTGCAGTGCACGTAGAAGAATTCCATAATCTTATATTTAGGTATAAAGTCGATTTTCTTGTATATACATATTTAGCAATCGATATCGAAATGCTTCATACCATTAGTTTAACATATTTAAAATAATTAATCTTCTTTAACGAATTGAAGTTAATATAAAATAATCTTATATTTAGGTATAAATTCGATTTTCTTGTATATACACATTTAGCGATCGATATCGAAATGCTTCAACTCATTAGTTTAACATATTTAAGTTAATAAACCTTTTTTAACGATCTGAAGTTGGCATAACGGCATTGGATGTAGAAGAATTCCATAATCTTATATTTAGGTATAAAGTCGATTTTCTTTTATATACGTATTTAGCTATCGATATCGTAATGCTTCAAATCATTTGTTTAACATATTAAGATAAAAATTATTTTTTAGCTTACTAAAGTCTACATAAAGCCTTAACGGTATAACGGCAGTGCATTTAGAAGAATTCCGTAATGTTATAATTTTATATTTAGGTATAAAGTCGATCTTCTTGTATTTACACATTTAGCAGTCGATATCGAAATGCTTCAAACCATTAGTTTAACATATTTAAAATAATTAAACTTCTTTAACGTATCGAAGTTGATACAAAGCCATGGCGGCATAACGACAGTACATTTGGAAGAATTCCGTAGTCTTATATTCAGGTATAAAGTCGATTTTCTTGTATATATGCATTAAGCAATCGATATCGAAATGCTTCAAATAACTGGTTTAACATATTTAAGTTAATAAACCTTCTTTAACGAATTGAAGTTAATATAAAGCCATAACGGCATAACGGCAGTGCATTTAGAAGAATTACGTAATCTTATATTTAGGTATAATCTCGATTTTCTTGTATATACACATTTAGCAATCGATATCGGAATGCTTCAAATCATTAGTTTAACATGTTTAAGTTAATAAACCTTCTTTAACGCACTTAAGTCTACATAAAGCCTTAGTGGCATAACGGCAGTGCATTTAGAAGAATTCCGTTATCTTATATTTAGGTATAAATTCGATTTTCTTGTATATACACATTTAGCAATCGATATCGAAATGCTTCAAATCATTAGTTTAACATATTTAAGTTAATAAACCTTCTTTAACGATCTGAAGTGGGCATGGAGGCATAACTGCAGTGCACGTAGAAGAATTCCATAATCTTATATTTAGGTATAAAGTCGATTTTCTTGTATATACATATTTAGCAATCGATATCGAAATGCTTCAAACCATTAGTTTAACATATTTAAAATAATTTATCTTTTTTAACGTATTGAAGTTGATAAAGAGCCATGGCGGCATAACGACAGTACATTTGGAAGAATTCCGTAGTCTTATATTTAGGTATAAAGTCGATTTTCTTGTATATATGCATTTAGCAATCGATATCGAAATGCTTCCAACCATTAGTTTAACATATTTACGTTAATAAACCTTCTTTAACTCACTGAAGTCTACATAAAGCCTTAACGGCATAACGGCAGTGCATTTAGGAGAATTCCGTTATCTTATATTTAGGTATAAATTCGATTTTCTTGTATATACACATTTAGCAATCGATATCGAAATGCTTCAAGTCATTAGTTTAACATATTAAGTTAGTAAACATTTCTTAGCTAACTGAAGTCTTCATAAAGCCTTAGCGGTATAACGGCAGTGCATTTAGAAGAATTCCGTAATGTTATAATTTTATATTTAGGTGTAAAGTCGATTTTCTTGTATTTACACATTTAGCAGTTGATATGGAAATGCTTCAAACCATTAGTTTAACATATTTAAAATAATTAACCTTCTTTAACGTATCGAAGTTGATACAAAGCCATGGCGGCATAACGGCAGTGCATTTAGAAGAATTCCGTTATCTTATATTTAGGTATAAATTCGATTTTCTTGTATATACACATTTAGCAATCGATATCGTAATGCTTCAAATCATTAGTTTAACATATTTAAGTTAATAAACCTTCTTTAACGATCTGAAGTAGGCATATAGCCATGGAGGCATAACTGCAGTGCACGTAGAAGAATTCCATAATCTTATATTTAGGTATAAAGTCGATTTTCTTGTATATACATATTTAGCAATCGATATCGAAATGCTTCATACCATTAGTTTAACATATTTAAAATAATTAATCTTCTTTAACGAATTGAAGTTAATATAAAATAATCTTATATTTAGGTATAAATTCGATTTTCTTGAATATACACATTTAGCAATCGATATCGAAATGCTTCAAATCATTAGTTTAACATATTTAAGTTAATAAATCTTCTTTAACGCACTGAAGTCTACATAGAGCGTTAACGGCATAACGGCAGTGCATTTAGAAAAATTCCGTTATCTTAGATTTAGGTATAAATTCGATTTTCTTGTATATACACATTTAGCAAGCGATATCAAAATGCTTAAGATCATTAGTTTAACATATTTAAGTTAATTAACCTTCTTTAACGTATTGAATGTTGATAAAGAGCCATGGCGGCATAACGACAGTACATTTGGAAGAATTCCGTAATCTTATATTTAGGTATAAATTCGATTTTCTTGTATATACACATTAAGCAAGCGATATCGAAATGCTTCAGATCATTAGTTTAACATATTTAAGTTAATTAACCTTCTTTAACGTATTGAATGTTGATAAAGAGCCATGGCGGCATAACGACAGTACATTTGGAAGAATTCCGTAATCTTATATTTAGGTATAAATTCGATTTTCTTGTATATACACATTTAGCAATCGATATCGAAATGCTTCAGCTCATTAATTTAACATGTTTAAGTTAATATACCTTTTTTAACGATCTGAAGTGGGCATATACCCATGGAGGCGTAACTGCAGTGCACGTAGAAGAATTCCATTATCTTATATTTAGGTATAAATTCGATTTTCTTGTATATACATATTTAGCAATCGATATCGAAATGCTTCAAACCATTAGTTTAACATATTTAAAATAATTTATCTTTTTTAACGTATTGAAGTTGATAAAGAGCCATGGCGGCATAACGACAGTACATTTGGAAGAATTCCGTAGTCTTATATTTAGGTATAAAGTCGATTTTCTTGTATATATGCATTTAGCAATCGATATCGAAATGCTTCCAACCATTAGTTTAACATATTTACGTTAATAAACCTTCTTTAACTCACTGAAGTCTACATAAAGCCTTAACGGCATAACGGCAGTGCATTTAGAAGAATTCCGTTATCTTATATTTAGGTATAAATTCGATTTTCTTGTATATACACATTTAGCAATCGATATCGAAATGCTTCAAGTCATTAGTTTAACATATTAAGTTAGTAAACATTTCTTAGCTAACTGAAGTCTTCATAAAGCCTTAGCGGTATAACGGCAGTGCATTTAGAAGTATTCCGTAATGTTATAATTTTATATTTAGGTGTAAAGTCGATTTTCTTGTATTTACACATTTAGCAGTTGATATGGAAATGCTTCAAACCATTAGTTTAACATATTTAAAATAATTAACCTTCTTTAACGTATCGAAGTTGATACAAAGCCATGGCGGCATAACGGCAGTGCATTTAGAAGAATTCCGTTATCTTATATTTAGGTATAAATTCGATTTTCTTGTATATACACATTTAGCAATCGATATCGAAATGCTTCAAGTCATTAGTTTAACATATTAAGTTAGTAAACATTTCTTAGCTAACTGAAGTCTTCATAAAGCCTTAGCGGTATAACGGCAGTGCATTTAGAAGTATTCCGTAATGTTATAATTTTATATTTAGGTGTAAAGTCGATTTTCTTGTATTTACACATTTAGCAGTTGATATGGAAATGCTTCAAACCATTAGTTTAACATATTTAAAATAATTAACCTTCTTTAACGTATCGAAGTTGATACAAAGCCATGGCGGCATAACGGCAGTGCATTTAGAAGAATTCCGTTATCTTATATTTAGGTATAAATTCGATTTTCTTGTATATACACATTTAGCAATCGATATCGTAATGCTTCAAATCATTAGTTTAACATATTTAAGTTAATAAACCTTCTTTAACGATCTGAAGTGGGCATATAGCCATGGAGGCATAACTGCAGTGCACGTAGAAGAATTCCATAATCTTATATTTAGGTATAAAGTCGATTTTCTTGTATATACATATTTAGCAATCGATATCGAAATGCTTCATACCATTAGTTTAACATATTTAAAATAATTAATCTTCTTTAACGAATTGAAGTTAATATAAAATAATCTTATATTTAGGTATAAATTCGATTTTCTTGAATATACACATTTAGCAATCGATATCGAAATGCTTCAAATCATTAGTTTAACATATTTAAGTTAATAAATCTTCTTTAACGCACTGAAGTCTACATAGAGCGTTAACGGCATAACGGCAGTGCATTTAGAAAAATTCCGTTATCTTAGATTTAGGTATAAATTCGATTTTCTTGTATATACACATTTAGCAAGCGATATCAAAATGCTTAAGATCATTAGTTTAACATATTTAAGTTAATTAACCTTCTTTAACGTATTGAATGTTGATAAAGAGCCATGGCGGCATAACGACAGTACATTTGGAAGAATTCCGTAATCTTATATTTAGGTATAAATTCGATTTTCTTGTATATACACATTAAGCAAGCGATATCGAAATGCTTCAGATCATTAGTTTAACATATTTAAGTTAATTAACCTTCTTTAACGTATTGAATGTTGATAAAGAGCCATGGCGGCATAACGACAGTACATTTGGAAGAATTCCGTAGTCTTATATTCAGGTATAAAGTCGATTTTCTTGTATATATGCATTAAGCAATCGATATCGAAATGCTTCAAATAACTGGTTTAACATATTTAAGTTAATAAACCTTCTTTAACGAACTGAAGTTAATATAAAGCCATAACGGCATAACGGCTTAACGGCAGTGCATTTAGAAGAATTCCGTAATCTTATATTTAGGTATGTAGTCGATTTTCTTGGATCTACACATTTAGCAATCGATATCGAAAATCTTCAAATAACTGGTTTAGCATATTAGGGTTAATTAACCTTCTTTATCTTACTGAAGTTTAAATAAAGCCATAACGGCATAACGGCTGTATATTTGGGTGAATTCCGTAATCTTTTATTTAGGTATAAAATCGATTTTCTTGTGTATACACATTTAGCAATCGATATCGAAATGCTTCAACTCATTAGTTTAACATATTTAAGTTAATAAACCTTCTTTAACAATCTGAAGTTGGCATAACGGCAGTGGATGTAGAAGAATTCCGTAATCTTATATTTAGGTATAAAGTCGATTTTCTTGTATATACATATTTAGCTATCGATATCGAAATGCTTCAAATCATTTGTTTAACATATTAAGTTAAAAAACATTTTTTAGCTTACTAAAGTCTACATATAGCCTTAACGGTATAACGGCAGTGCATTTAGAAGAATTCCGTAATGTTATAATTTTATATTTAGGTATAAAGTCGATTTTCTTGTATTTGCACATTTAGCAATCGATATCGAAATGCTTCAAACCATTAGTTTAACATATTTAAAATAATTAACCTTCTTTAACGTATTGAAAGTTGATAAAGAGCCATGGCGGCATAACGACAGTACATTTGGAAGAATTCCGTAATCTTATATTTAGGTATAAATTCGATTTTCTTGTATATACACATTAAGCAAGCGATATCGAAATGCTTCAGATCATTAGTTTAACATATTTAAGTTAATTAACCTTCTTTAACGTATTGAA
Organism: Bactrocera correcta; assembly: GCA_027475135.1. Taxonomy (NCBI): domain Eukaryota; kingdom Metazoa; phylum Arthropoda; class Insecta; order Diptera; family Tephritidae; genus Bactrocera; species Bactrocera correcta. Next base: position 10,032 of record JAPZAG010002043.1, read on the forward strand.
TGTTGATAAAGAGCCATGGCGGCATAACGACAGTACATTTGGAAGAATTCCGTAATCTTATATTTAGGTATAAATTCGATTTTCTTGTATATACACATATGGCAAGCGATATCGAAATGCTTCAAATCATTAGTTTAACATATTTAAGTTAATAAACCTTCTTTAAAGCACTGAAGTCTACATAAAGCGTTAACGGCATAACGGCAGTGCATTTAGAAAAATTCCGTTATCTTATATTTAGGTATAAATTCGATTTTCTTGTATATACATATTTGGCAAGCGATATCGAAATGCTTCAGCTCATTAGTTTTAACATATTTAAGTTAATAAACCTTCTTTAACGATCTGAAGTGGGCATATAGCCATGGAGGCATAACTGCAGTGCACGTAGAAGAATTCAATAATCTTATATTTAGGTATAAAGTCGATTTTCTTGTATTGACACATTTAGCAGTCTATATCGAAATGCTTCAAACCATTAGCTTAACATATTTAAATAATTAACCTTCTTTACAAAAGCCATAACGGCATAACGGCAGTATATTTGGGTAATTTCCGTAATCTTTTATTTAGGTATTGTAACGACTCTAACCGGATGCATGGATGCTATAACTATTAATACTTTACAATGTTATTCGTTAGTTATGTTAATTATTAAAAGCTCGACAATGTTAGAAGCTACATTATGTTAAGTTTACATTTTTGCTCATTTTAAATTTACCACAGTTTTACTCAATATTTGAATACTTATAACTGTGATCCTTTTATATTAACTTTGCTCAATTTAATTATTTAAGTACCCTGTTAATTTGAATTCAGGTCATTCGAACTGCGACCAATAAAGAGTACGAATCTAAACTCTAAGCTGCGTTGTATACTTTTCTGTGGAAGCTGCGATTAATATAACTTGGACACAAGTAGACAGCATTGGCTCTTGTGGCTAGTTTTATTGATCAAAGACAAGTAGAATCACCTTAGGGATTAGCTACTTCCCTACAATTGGCACGCAACGTGGAAGCTACGATTAATATAACTTGGACACAAGTAGACAGCATTGGCTCTTGCGGCTGGTTTTATTAATCAAAGTCACGTAGAATCACCTTAGGGATTAACTACTTCCCTACAATTGGCGCTCAACGTAAATCAAATAAAGTTTGCTTAAAAGCAAAATAAAATTCAGACGCTTGAAGACAAATTTTGGCTCTTGCGACTAATTATAAAAGCAGAAACGAAAATAAAATAACAATAAACCAAACATTCTTCAACAACAAATGTTCAGCGGTGCATTACTGTGGGTTTCGTTTTGCTGTGAAGATCACCTGATTCATATGTTAAATTGTTGCTGCATTCAAGTATAGAGTTACTGTTGTTATCCCTCGAAGGTCCCGCAAAAGGCACATAGTTGTTGCATAGAAAATATTGGCTTTAAAACTAGGCTTGGCGGTACTACGTTGTTAGTGTTGTTACTTTGCCAAACTACCGTTGCATACTTTTGGGCTTAAGTGCATTGCTGCTATATTTTCCTTTCTTTTGCGTACTGTTACTGATCCTGTTAATAAATCGGTCAATATCCACCTCAATAAGTGCATAAGAAAAGTTGATTTCGATTAGCACAAAGGTTTTGATTATTTTAATGAGCAGGAAAAGGCAAAGGCTTAACACGGAAATGGAGACTAGCGCAGATGTTGCTAACCCTAATGTTAATGGGGATGTTACAGCGGATGTTAACCAAACAAATCACCCTTCTAATGTTACGTTAACAGACAATCAATTTAGGCAGCTGCTAGGAAATCTACACGCACACGTAGATACTAGGGCTACTTTTAGTAAATGTAGCGTGCGTTTTAATGGTGGGAGGAATACCAGCAAAATTGAAGATTTTATAGCTACCGTCCTAGTATACAAAGATGCAGAAAATATCACGGATGAACGCGCTTTGCTGAGTTTGCCTCTATTGCTAGAAGGTTATGCGTCTTCGTGGTGGCAGGGCGTAAAACAAGAAGCGGAAACGTTCAACGACGCCATTGCTTTGCTTCGAAAGGCATTTTCTCCCCCGAAACCAGACTGGCGTATTTTTTCTGATCTAAATCAAGAAAAACAGAAATTTGCTGAATCAACTGATTCGTTTGTATGCAAGAAGCGACAGTTATTTGCTCAACTTTCCGAAAAACTTAGCGAAAAAACTATGATCGATATCATTTTTTCGCAATTGCTATTAAAAATACGAGAAAAGGTGCCTCGTGAAAGCGTAAGAACTTTTAACGAGTTGCTAGACAAAGCACGGGAGGCAGAAATATTATTGGTTGAAAACAAGGAAATAGACACCAGCAAAATTAGGGAAGCAACAGACAAAATTCCTACTCGTTGTTCTTACTGCAGGAAGAAGAATCATTCCGCAGAAAATTGTTTTAAAAAAATTGAAGCAGAGAAAAGAACCACCCAGAAAATGAAAGAAACCGTCTTTAGCTGTTATGGTTGCGGTACACCAGGTTACTACAGATCAAACTGCCCAAATTGCAACAAAAAAAACCCACTACGTAGTCCCGAACAGCTCGACTTCAACACAGTTGCAACCACCGTAATAGGTAGGAATGTGCCAACCGTCGACATCAATATAAACGGTTTAAAAGGTGAAGCATATTTAGATACGGCTGCAAGAACCAGTGTTGCAAGTACACAACTGTATAAAAAACTCAAAGAAAAAGATGTCGAATTTCAAAAAGCTTTTGCGGATATTAAATTAGCGGACGGAATAGCTCGTCAAGAGATGGTTTACTCGACGATCGTCGACATTTTAATTGGCAAACGTTTCAAACGTATACGATTTATTTGCTTAGCGAACGCTAAAAACAATCGAACGTTGTTAGGTATTGACTTTCTCGAACAAGCAGGCATAGTTATGGATCTTGCACAGCGCACATGGCATTTTAAGGATGACCCTAATACTGTTTTCGAGTTTAAGATGCAAGAAACTCAAACACAAAATTGCGTATCTATAGCAACAACGAGCGCATATACACACAACAGCGAGGATAAGGCAATAGATGAATTTATGTCCTGGTTCGAAAATACCAATAATAGTGACGCTATCACTGCAGACAGTTATGTCGAATCGTCATACGAATACTCGCCAAATGCAATAAACGACATATTCACAGGTTGTATACCATCAGATTTCGAAACACCAGAACAATTCGACTTATTTCCACCTATGAAAAAACTGAAGAAGAGTAGTAAAGCTGAAGCGAGAGTAGGATCTATTATCGAAATCAGATCCTTTGAAATAAAATTGCGTCCTGATGAAGGTGTGCTTTTAAAGGAAGATGAAAAGAATATTCTGGAGACTATGTTGTATGAGCATAAGAAAATTTTTGAAGATGCCGTACTACCAATACCGCATGCTGAACATCACATAAAAACAGAGGCCCATGCACCTATTTCGTCGCAACCTTACCGAATCTCGCCGGCAATGAAAAATAAATTAAAGACTGAATTAGAGGATATGCTGAAAAAGGGCATAATAGAGGAAAGCGAATCACCGTGGTCATTTCCGGTGGTACTAATACCGAAAAAAGATGGCGGAGTGAGACTTTGCGTAGATTATCGGCGATTAAATGCAATTACCACGACAGATACATATCCACTACCGCGAATGGATGACTTGCTTCATGCAGCAAAAGCAACACCGTTCATGTCTACGATCGATTTGAAAGCCGGATATTGGCAAATCAAAATGGCAATTGATGACAAGCCGAAAACTGCCTTTACAACCCCTTTCGGAATTTTCGTTTTTAATAGAATGCCTTTCGGACTAAAGAATGCTCCAGCCACGTTCCAGCGACTGATCGACAAATTTCGATCCGGATTACCACATATTTTGATACTTGCATATTTAGATGACATAATTATATGCTCAAATGATTTTCACTCACACATACAGGACTTACGACAAACACTCTCAAAACTGGAAGACTATGGCATTCAGTTGAATAGGGCAAAATGCGTTTTCTGCCGAGCGGAGATAAAGTATCTTGGGCACATTTTGACCACGAGAAAACAGACGTTATTCTCAAACGACCATACCCGAGAAATCTGAAACAACTTATTTCCTTTCTGCAAACATGCTCTTGGTATCGACGGTTTATTCCTAATTTTGCGGATGTGTCAAAACCTTTGTCTAAGTTGACGAAGAAAAACGTGCAATGGAAATGGTCGTCAGACGAAAAGAATGCGTTCGATAGCCTTAAAAAATTTCTCTCGTCGCCACCGGTACTGCAACAAGTTGATGAAACCAAACCTTTTGTTTTGAAAACTGACGCTAGCGATTATGCGCTCGGAGCTGTTTTACTACAGGGGGAGAACGAAGAAGAACACCTAATTGAGTATGCCAGCCGTCTTTTACTTCCGGCAGAGAGAAATTACTCTACAACGGAACGGGAAGCACTGGCCGTAGTTTGGGCCGTAAAGAAATTTCGTGGCTATATTGAGGGAGCAGAAATTACAGTGCTGACTGATCACCAGCCGCTTAAATGGCTTTTTAGTTTGAAAACTCCTACTGGACGCCTTGCCAGATGGGCTTTGCAACTACAAACGTATAATTTGAAGCTGGGGTACACAGCAGGCAAACAAAACACTGTTGCAGATATGTTATCACGTCCACCGTGTTTGACCGAAAACCATTCTAACATAAATTCTTTTGAGATAGATTTTCCTCGCAAAAGCGCTGAAGAATTTAGAAAGGAGCAGTTAGAGGATGACGGACTGAAGGGCATCATCGAATCGTTTGAAAAAGACGATGAAAACGTAACCAGACATACTAGTCGTGGATACATTATGGTAAATGGCGTGCTGCACCGATTCTGTTCAGACGAAGATTCAGAAAACGGTCAACTTGTAGTACCCAAAACTTTAAGAGAAACGGTTTTAAAGAAATTTCATGCTGATCCAACTGCAGGACATTACGGGATTGATCGTACTATCAGTCGAATCACACCCCTTTATTTTTGGCCTGGAATGCGTACGGAAATTGCTCAATATGTAAAATCATGCATTGAATGCAAAAAGTACAAACCAACAAATCTGAAACCAGCAGGTCTACTTCAAACAGTTTCAAGTAACCAAAGGTTTGAGATCATCGCTCTTGACTTATTTGGTCCTTTACCTCGTACTGCGAACGGAAATCGTTGGATACTAGTCGTAGAAGATTTATGTAGTCGCTGGGTTGAGCTATTCGCACTGAAAGAAGCTTCAGCAGAGATTTGCGCAACCAAAGTTTTAAACGAAGTTGTTTTGAGATTTGGTGTACCTCGTCGTATACACGCAGACAATGGCAGCCAATTCATTTCCGCTGTAATGCAAAAACTTGCTCTCTGTCTGGGAATCAAGCAAACGTTTACACCACTTTATCATCCGGAGGATAACCCCGTTGAAAGAAAAAACCGTGACCTTAAAAGTCAACTTTCAATATACGTCGACAAAGATCATACTTCATGGGATGAATGCTTACCAACCATAAGATTCGCTATGAATACGGCAAAATGTGATAGCACTGGTTTTTCACCAGCCTATCTTACATTCGGCAGAGAATTAAGAAGCCCTCTCGAAGCACACTACGATTTAAAAAGAGTAATCGAAGCAGAAAACTTTATACCACAAATAACTCCGCATTTAACCAAACTTGCCAATACACTTAAATTAGCAGGAGAGGTACAAGAAAAACAGCAAGACCGAAATAAAACTTACACCGATAAGAAACGGCGACCGCAGCCTTCATTCAACATTGGTGATACAGTCCTTGTTACAACGCATTTTTTAAGCAAGGGTAGTGAGAAAGTGACGTCAAAATTTGCAACACGAAGAGATGGCCCGTACCGCATCATAGCAAAAAGAGGTGTGTCATGTTACGTGATTGCAACAATTGATAATCCAGATGAGCCTATTGGAACACACCATGCAACAGCACTGACGCTATATGAAGGGCCAAATGCTAGCCCGAAATATCTACACAGAAGACGAGGACGACCAAAAGCTGCATGTTCATCTGCAAACACAACGACTAACAATAGCATGCAACAATCTATGTCACACAACAACAACACAGTAAATGCCCACAGTAATCATACCAACCCATCAATTAGAGTTCTACGTCCGCGAAAATAATATTTGCTGACTTCATCATCGGGACGATTTCTGAGTCAGAGGGGGAGGATGTAACGACTGTAACCGGATGCATGGATGCTATAACTATTAATACTTTACAATGTTATTCGTTAGTTATGTTAATTATTAAAAGCTCGACAATGTTAGAAGCTACATTATGTTAAGTTTACATTTTTGCTCATTTTAAATTCACCACAGTTTTACTCAATGTTTGAATACTTATAACTGTGATCCTTTTATATTAACTTTGCTCAATTTAATTATTTAAGTACCCTGTTAATTTGAATTCAGGTCATTCGAACTGCGACCAATAAAGAGTACGAATCTAAACTCTAAGCTGCGTTGTATACTTTTCTGTGGAAGCTGCGATTAATATAACTTGGACACAAGTAGACAGCATTGGCTCTTGTGGCTAGTTTTATTGATCAAAGACAAGTAGAATCACCTTAGGGATTAGCTACTTCCCTACAATTGGCACACATCGTGGAAGCTACGATTAATATAACTTGGACACAAGTAGACAGCATTGGCTCTTGTGGCTGGTTTTATTAATCAAAGTCACGTAGAATCACCTTAGGGATTAACTACTTCCCTACAGTATGAAATCGATTTTCTTGTATATACACATTTAGCAATCGATATCGAAATGCTTCAAATTATTAGTTTAACATATTAAGTTAATAAACAGTCTTTAGCATACTGAAGTCTACATAAAGCCTTAACGGTATAACGGCAGTGCATTTAGAAGAATTCCGTAATGTTATAATTTTATATTTAGGTGTAAAGTCGATTTTCTTGTATTTGCACATTTAGCAGTCGATATCGAAATGCTTCAAACCATTAGTTTAACATATTTAAGTTAATTAACCTTCTTTAACGTATTGAAGTTGATAAAGAGCCATGGCGGCATAACGACAGTACATTTGGAAGAATTCCGTTATCTTATATTTAGGTATAAAGTCGATTTTATTGAATATACACATTTAGCAATCGATATCGAAATGCTTCAAATCATTAGTTTAAAATATTTAAGTTAATAAACCTTCTTTAACGCACAGAAGTCTACATAGAGCGTTAACGGCATAACGGCAGTGCATTTAGAAAAATTCCGTTATCTTATATTTAGGTATAAATTCGATTTTCTTGTATATACACATTTAGCAAGCGATATCGAAATGCTTCAAATCATTAGTTTAACATATTTAAGTTAATTAACCTTCTTTAACGTATTGAAGTTTATAAAGAGCCATGGCGGCATAACGACAGTACATTTGGAAGAATTCCGTACTCTTATATTTAGGTATAAAGTCGATTTTCTTGTATATATGCATTAAGCATTCGATATCGAAATGCTTCAAATAACTGGTTTAACATATTTAAGTTAATAAACCTTCTTTAACGAACTGAAGTTAATATAAAGCCATAACGGCATAACGGCAGTGCATGTAGAAGAATTCCGTAATCTTATATTTAGGTATGTAGTCGATTTTCTTGGATCTACACATTTAGCAATCGATATCGAAAATCTTCAAATAACTGGTTTAGCATATTAAGGTTAATTAACCTTCTTTATCTTACTGAAGTTTAAATAAAGCCATAACGGCATAACGGCTGTATATTTGGGTGAATTCCGTAATCTTTTATTTAGGTATAAAATCGATTTTCTTGTATATACACATTTAGCAATCGATATCGAAATGCTTCAACTCATTAGTTTAACAAATTTAAGTTAATAAACTTTCTTTAACAATCTGAAGTTGGCATAACGGCAGTGGATGTAGAAGAATTCCGTAATCTTATATTTAGGTATAAAGTCGATTTTTTTGTATATACATATTTAGCTATCGATATCGAAATGCTTCAAATCATTTGTTTAACATATTAAGTTAAAAAACATTTTTTAGCTTACTAAAGTCTACTTATAGCCTTAACGGTATAACGGCAGTGCATTTAGAAGAATTCCGTAATGTTATAATTTTATATTTAGGTATAAAGTCGATTTTCTTGTATTTGCACATTTAGCAATCGATATCGAAATGCTTCAAACCATTAGTTTAACATATTTAAAATAATTAACCTTCTTTAACGTATTGAAGTTGATACAAAGCCATGGCGGCATAACGACAGTACATTTGGAAGAATTCCGTAATCTTATATTTAGGTATAAATTCGATTTTCTTGTATATACACATATGGCAAGCGATATCGAAATGCTTCAAATCATTAGTTTAACATATTTAAGTTAATAAACCTTCTTTAAAGCACTGAAGTCTACATAAAGCGTTAACGGCATAACGGCAGTGCATTTAGAAAAATTCCGTTATCTTATATTTAGGTATAAATTCGATTTTCTTGTATATACATATTTGGCAAGCGATATCGAAATGCTTCAGCTCATTAGTTTAACATATTTAAGTTAATAAACCTTCTTTAACGATGTGAAGTGGGCATATAGCCATGGAGGCATAACGGCAGTGCACGTAGAAGAATTCAGTAATCTTATATTTAGGTATAAAGTCGATTTTCTTGTATTGACACAGTTAGCAGTCGATATCGAAATGCTTCAAACCATTAGCTTAACATATTTAAATAATTAACCTTCTTTACAAAAGCCATAACGGCATAACGGCATTATATTTGGGTAATTTCCGTAATCTTTTATTTAGGTATGAAATCGATTTTCTTGTATATACACATTTAGCAATCGATATCGAAATGCTTCAGCTCATTACTTTAACATATTTTAGTTAATAAACCTTCTTAAACGATCTGAAGTGGGCATATAGCCATGGAGGCATAACTGCAGTGCACGTAGAAGAATTCCATAATCTTATATTTAGGTATAAAGTCGATTTTCTTGTATATACATATTTAGCTCTCGATATCGAAATGCTTCAAATCATTAGTTTAACATATTAAGTTAATAAACAGTTTTTATTATACTGAAGTCTACATAACGCCTTAACGGTATAACGGCAGTGCATTTAGAAGAATTCCGTAATGTTATAATTTTATATTTAGGTGTAAAGTCGATTTTCTTGTATTTGCACATTTAGCAGTCGATATCGAAATGCTTCAAACCATTAGTTTAACATATTTAAGTTAATTAATCTTCTTTAACGTATTGAAGTTGATAAAGAGCCATGGCGGCATAACGACAGTACATTTGGAAGAATTCCGTAGTCTTATATTTAGGTATAAAGTCGATTTTCTTGTATATATGCATTAAGCAATCGATATCGAACCATTAGTTTAACCATTAGTTTAACATATTTAAGTTAATAAACCATCTTTAACTCACTGAAGTCTACATAAAGCCATAACGGTATAACGGCAGTGCATTTAGAAGAATTCCGTTATCTTATATTTAGGTATAAATTCGATTTTCTTGTACATACACATTTAGCGGTCGATATCGAAATGCTTCAACTCATTTGTTTAACATATTTAAGTTAATAAACCTTCTTTAACGATCTGAAGTTGGCATAACGGCAGTGGATGTAGAAGAATTCCATAATCTTATATTTAGGTATAAAGTCGATTTTCTTTTATATACGTATTTAGCTATCGATATCGAAATGCTTCAAATCATTTGTTTAACATATTAAGATAATAAACATTTTTTAGCTTACTAAAGTCTACATAAAGCCTTAACGGTATAACGGCAGTGCATTTAGAAGAATTCCGTAATGTTATAATTTTATATTTAGGTATAAAGTCGATCTTCTTGTATTTACACATTTAGCAGTCGATATCGAAATGCTTCAAACCATCAGTTTAACATATTTAAGTTAATTAACCTTCTTTAACGTATTGAAGTTGATAAAGAGCCATGGCGGCATAACGACAGTACATTTGGAAGAATTCCGTAGTTTTATATTTAGGTATAAAGTCGATTTTCTTGTATATATGCATTAAGCAATCGATATCGAAATGCTTCAAACCATTAGTTTAACATATTTAAGTTAATAAACCATCTTTAACTCACTGAAGTCTACATAAAGCCATAACGGCATAACGGCAGTGCATTTAGAAGAATTCCGTTATCTTATATTTAGGTATAAATTCGATTTTCTTGTATATACACATTTAGCGGTCGATATCGAAATGCTTCAACTCATTTGTTTAACATATTTAAGTTAATAAACCTTCTTTAACGATCTGAAGTTGGCATAACGGCAGTGGATGTAGAAGAATTCCATAATCTTATATTTAGGTATAAAGTCGATTTTCTTTTATATACGTATTTAGCTATCGATATCGAAATGCTTCAAATCATTTGTTTAACATATTAAGATAATAAACATTTTTTAGCTTACTAAAGTCTACATAAAGCCTTAACGGTATAACGGCAGTGCATTTAGAAGAATTCCGTAATGTTATAATTTTATATTTAGGTATAAAGTCGATCTTCTTGTATTTACACATTTAGCAGTTGATATCGAAATGCTTCAAACCATTAGTTTAACATATTTAAAATAATTAAACTTCTTTAACGTATCGAAGTTGATACAAAGCCATGGCGGCATAACGACAGTACATTTGGAAGAATTCCGTTATCTTATATTTAGGTATAAAGTCGATTTTCTTGAATATACACATTTAGCAATCGATATCGAAATGCTTCAAATCATTAGTTTAACATATTTAAGTTAATAAACCTTCTTTAAAGCACTGAAGTCTACATAGAGCGTTAACGGCATAACGGCAGTGCATTTAGAAAAATTCCGTTATCTTATATTTAGGTATAAATTCGATTTTCTTGTATATACACATTTAGCAAGCGATATCGAAATGCTTCAAATCATTAGTTTAACACATTTAAGTTAATTAACCTTCTTTAACGTATTGAAGTTTATAAAGAGCCATGGCGGCATAACGACAGTACATTTGAAGAATTCCGTACTCTTATATTTAGGTATAAAGTCGATTTTCTTGTATATATGCATTAAGCATTCGATATCGAAATGCTTCAAATAACTGGTTTAACATATTTAAGTTAATAAACCTTCTTTAACGAACTGAAGTTAATATAAAGCCATAACGGCATAACGGCAGTGCATGTAGAAGAATTCCGTAATCTTATATTTAGGTATGTAGTCGATTTTCTTGGATCTACACATTTAGCAATCGATATCGAAAATCTTCAAATAACTGGTTTAGCATATTAAGGTTAATTAACCTTCTTTATCTTACTGAAGTTTAAATAAAGCCATAACGGCATAACGGCTGTATATTTGGGTGAATTCCGTAATCTTTTATTTAGGTATAAAATCGATTTTCTTGTATATACACATTTAGCAATCGATATCGAAATGCTTTAACTCATTAGTTTAACATATTTAAGTTAATAAACCATCTTTAACAATCTGAAGTTGGCATAACGGCAGTGGATGTAGAAGAATTCCGTAATCTTATATTTAGGTATAAAGTCGATTTTCTTGTATATACATATTTAGCTATCGATATCGAAATGCTTCAAATCATTTGTTTAACATATTAAGTTAAAAAACATTTTTTAGCTTACTAAAGTCTACTTATAGCCTTAACGGTATAACGGCAGTGCATTTAGAAGAATTCCGTAATGTTATAATTTTATATTTAGGTATAAAGTCGATTTTCTTGTATTTGCACATTTAGCAATCGATATCGAAATGCTTCAAACCATTAGTTTAACATATTTAAAATAATTAACCTTCTTTAACGTATTGAAGTTGATACAAAGCCATGGCGGCATAACGACAGTAAATTTGGAAGAATTCCGTAATCTTATATTTAGGTATAAATTCGATTTTCTTGTATATACACATATGGCAAGCGATATCGAAATGCTTCAAATCATTAGTTTAACATATTTAAGTTAATAAACCTTCTTTAAAGCACTGAAGTCTACATAAAGCGTTAACGGCATAACGGCAGTGCATTTAGAAAAATTCCGTTATCTTATATTTAGGTATAAATTCGGTTTTCTTGTATATACATATTTGGCAAGCGATATCGAAATGCTTCAGCTCATTAGTTTAACATATTTAAGTTAATAAACCTTCTTTAACGATGTGAAGTGGGCATATAGCCATGGAATC
>JAPZAG010002044.1:0-22239 GCA_027475135.1 Bactrocera correcta
CTCGATATCGATTGCTAATGTGTATACACAACAAAATCGACTTTATACCTAAATATAAGATTACGGAATTCTTCCAAATGCACTGCCGTTATGCCGTTATGGCTTTATGTAAACTTCAGTTAGATAAAGAAGGTTAATTAACTTAAATATGCTAAACCAGTTATTTGATGCATTTCGATATCGATTGCTAAATGTGTAAATACAAGAAAATCGACTTTATACCTAAATATAAGATAACGGAATTCTTCTAAATGCACTGCCGTTATGCCGTTATGGCTTTATGTTAACTTCAGTTCGTTAAAGAAGGTTTATTAACTTAAATATGTTAAACCAGTTATTTGAAGCATTTCGATATCGATTGCTTAATGCATATATAAAAGAAAATCGACTTTATACCTAAATATAAGACTACGGAATTCTTCCAAATATACTGTCGTTATGCCGCCATGGCTTTATGTTAACTTCAGTGCGTTAAAGAAGGTTAATTAACTTAAATATGTTAAACTAATGATTTGAAGCATTTCGATATCGATTGCTAGATGCGTATATACAACAAAATCGACTTTATACATAAATATACGATAACGGAATTCTTCTAAATGCACTGCCGTTATGCCGCCAAGGCTTTAAGCCAACTTCACATCGTTAAAGAAGGTTTATTAACTTAAATATGTTAAACTAATGAGTTGAACCATCTCGATATCAATTGCTAATGTGTATACACAACAAAATCGACTTTATACCTAAATATAAGATTACGGAATTCTTCCAAATGCACTGCCGTTATGCCGTTATGGCTTTATGTAAACTTCAGTAAGAAAAATATGGTTAATTAACTAAAATATGTTAAACTAATGAGTTGAAACATCTCGATATCGATTACTAATGTGTATATACAACAAAATCGACTTTATACCTAAATATAAGATTACGGAATTCTTCTTCATGCACTGCCGTTATGCCGCCATGGCCCTAAGCCAAATTCAATACGTTAAAGAAGGTTTATTAACTTAAATATGTTAAACTAATGAGTTGAACCATCTCGATATTAATTGCTAATGTGTATACACAACAAAATCGACATTATACCTAATTATAAGTTTACGGAATTCTTCCAAATGCACTGCCGTTATGCCGTTATGGCTTTATGTAAACTTCAGTAAGATAAAGAAGGTTAATTAACTTAAATATGCTAAACCAGTTATTTGATGCATTTCGATATCGATTGCTAAATGAGTAAATACAAGAAAATCGACTTTTTACCTAAATATAAGGTTACGGAGTTCTTCCAAATGCACTGCCGTTATACCGTTATGGCTTTACGTACACTTCAGTAAGAAAAATATGGTTAATTAACTTAAATGTGTTAAACTAATGATTTGAAGCATTTCGTTATCGATTGCTTAATGTGAATATACGAGAAAATCGACTTTATACATAAATATAAGATTACGGAATTCTTCCAAATGTACTGTCGTTATGCCACAATGGCTTAATATCAACTTCAATACGTAAAAAAAGGTTAATTAACTTAAATATGTTAAACTAATGATTTGAAGCATTTCGATATCGATTGCTAAATGCGGAATTCTTGTAAATGCACTGCCGTTATGCCGCCATGGCTTTAAGCTAACTTCATATCGTTAAAGAAGGTTTATTAACTTAAATATGTTAAACTAATGAGCTGAACCATCTCGATATCGATTGCTAATGTGTATACACAACAAAATCGACTTTATACCTAAATATAAGATTACGGAATTCTTCCAAATGCACTGCCGTTATGCCGTTATGGCTTTATGTAAACTTCAGTTAGATAAAGAAGGTTAATTAACTTAAATATGCTAAACCAGTTATTTGATGCATTTCGATATCGATTGCCAAATGTGTAAATACAACAAAATCGACTTTATACCTAAATATAAGATTACGGAATTCTTCTAAATGCACTGCCGTTATGCCGTTAGGGCTTTATGTTAACTTCAGTTCGTTAAAGAAGGTTTATTAACTTAAATATGTTAAACCAGTTTTTTGAAGCATTTCGATATCGATTGCTTAATGCATATATAAAAGAAAATCGACTTTATACCTAAATATAAGACTACGGAATTCTTCCAAATGTACTGTCGTTATGCCGCCATGGCTTTATGTCACCTTCATTACGTTAAAGAAGGCTAATTAACTTAAATATGTTAAACTAATGATTTGAAGCATTTCGTTATCGATTGCTAAATGTGTATATACAAGAAAATCGAATTTATACCTAAATATAAGATTACGGAATTCTTCTAAATGCACTGCCGTTATGCCGCCATGGCTTTAAGCCAACTTCCCTTCGTTAAAGAAGGTTTATTAACTTAAATATGTTAAACTAATGAGTTGAACCATCTCGATATCGATTGCTAAATTTGTATATACAACAAAATCGACTTTTTACATAATTATAAGATTACGGAATTCTTCTAAATGCGCTGTCGTTATGCCGCCATGACTTTATATCACCTTCATTACGTTAAAGAAGGTTAACTAACTTAAATATGTTAAACGAATAATTTGAAGCATTTCGATTTCGATTGCTTAATGCGTATATACAAGAAAATCGACTTTTTACCTAAATATAAGATTACGGAATTCCTCCATATGCACTGTCGTTATACCGCCATGGCTTTATGTCACCTTCATTACGTTAAAGAAGGCTAGGTAACTTAAATATGTTAAACTAATGATTTGAAGCATTTCGATACCGATTGCTAGATGCGTATATACAACAAAATCGATTTTATACCTAAATATAAGATTACGGAAATCTTCTAAATGCACTGCCGTTATGCCGCCATGGCTTTATGCCAACTTCCGTTCGTTAAAGAAGGTTAATTAACTTAAATATGTTAAACTAATGATTTGAAGCATTTCGATATCGATTGCTAAATGTGTATGTACAACAAAATCGACTTTATACCTAAATACAAGATAACGGAATTCATATAAATATGCTGCCGTTATGCCGTTATGGCTTTATGTAAACTTCAGTAAGATAAAGAAGTTTAATTAACCTAAATATGCTAAACCAGTTATTTGAAGCATTTCGATATCGATTGTTAAATGTGTATATACAAGAAAATCGAATTTATGCCTAAATATAAGACTACGGAATTCCTCCAAATGCAGTGCCGTTATGGCTTTATGTCAACTTCAGTTCGCTAAAGGAGGTTTATTAACTTAAATATGTTAAACCAGTTAACTGAAGCATTTCGATATCAATTGCGAAATGTATATATACAAGAAAATCGACTTTATACCTAAATATAAAATTATAACAATACGGAATTCTTCTAAATGCACTGCCGTTATACCATAAGGGCTTTATGTAGACTTCAGTATGCTAAAAAATGTTTATTAACTTAATATGTTAAACTAATGATTTGAAGCATTTCGATATCGATAGCTAAATGTATATATACAAGAAAATCGACTTTATACCTAAATATAAGATTACGGAATTCTTCTAAATGCACTGCCTTTATGCCGCCATGGCTTTGAGCCAACTTCCGTTCGTTAAAGAAGGTTTATTAACTTAAATATGTTAAACTAATGATTTGAAGCATTTCGATATCGATTGCTAAATGTGTATATACAAGAAAATCGACTTTATACATAAATATATGATTACGGAATTCTTCTAAATGCACTGTCGTTATGCCGCCGTGGCTTTATATCACCTTCATTACGTTAAAGAAGGTTAACTAACTTAAATATGTTAAACGAATGATTTGAAGCATTTCGATATCGATTGCTAAATGCGTATATACAAGAAAATCGACTTTTTACCTAAATATAAGATTACGGAATTCTTCCAAATGCACTGTCGTTATACCGTTTAGGCTTTATGTAAACTTTAGTAAGATAAAGAATGTTAATTAACTTAAATATGTTAAACTAATGATTTGAAGCATTTCGATATCGATTGCTAAATGTGTATATACAACAAAATCGACTTTATACCTAAATATAAGATTACGGATTTCTTCCAAATCTACTGCCGTTATGCCGCCATGGCTTTATACCAACTTCAATACGTTAAAGAAGGTTAATTAACTTAAATATGTTAAACTAATGATTTGAAGCATTTCGATATCGGTTGCTAGATGCGTATATACAACAAAATTGTTTTTATACATAAATATACGATAACGGAATTCTTCTAAATGCTCTGCCGTTATGCCGCCATAGCTTTATATCATCTTCATTACGTTAAAGAAGGTTAACTAACTTAACTATGTTAAACTAATGATTTGAAGCATTTCGATATCGATTGCTAAATGTGTATATACAAGAAAATCGACTTTATACATAAATATAAGATTACGGAATTCTTCTAAATGCACTCTCGTTATGCCGCCATGGCTTTATATCACCCTCATTACGTTAAAGAAGGTTAACTAACTTAAATATGTTAAACGAATGATTTGAAGCATTTCGATATCGATTGCTAAATGTGTATATACAAGAAAATCGACATTATACCTAAATATAAGATTAGGAAATTCTTCTAAATGTACTGTCGTTATGCCGCCATGGCTTTGTATCAACTTCAATAAGTTAAAAAATGTTTATTAACTTAATATGTTAAACTAATGATTTGAAGCATTTCGATATCGATTGCTAAATGTGTATATACAACAAAATCGACTTTATACATAAATATAAGATTACGGAATTCTTCTAAATGCACTGTCGTTATGCCGCCATGGCTTTATATCATCTTCATTACGTTAAAGAAAGTTAACTAACTTAAATATGTTAAACTAATGATTTGAAGCATTTCGATATCGATTGCTAAATGTGTATATATAAGAAAATCGACTTTATACATAAATATAAGATTACGGAATTCTTCTAAATGCACTGTTGGCACTGTCGTTATGCCGCCATGGCTTTATATCACCTTCATTACGTTAAAGAAGGTTAAATAACTTAAATATGTTAAACGAATGATTTGAAGCATTTCGATATCGATTGCTAAATGCGTATATACAAAAAAATCGACTTTTTGTTGTATATACGTAAATATAAGATTACGGAATTCTTCTAAATGCACTGTCGTTATGCCGCCATGGCTTTATATCACCTTCATTACGTTAAAGAAGGTTAACTAACTGAAGGTTTATTAACTTAAATATGTTAAACCAGTTATTTGAAGCATTTCGATATCGATTGCTTAATGCATATATAAAAGAAAGTCGACTTTATACCTAAATATAAGACTACGCAATTCTTCCAAATGTATTGTCGTTATGCCGCCATGGCTTTATATCAACTTCAATACGTTAAAGAAGGTTAATTAACTTAAAATTGTTAAACTAATGATTTGAAGCATTTCGATATCGCTTGCTGAATGTGTATGAAAAAGAAAATCGAATTTATACCTAAACATAAGATTACGGAATTCTTCTACATGCACTGTCGTTATGCCGCCATGGCTTTATATCAACTTCAATACGATAAAGAAGGCTAATTAACTTAAATATGTTAAACTAATGATTTGAAGCATTTCGTTATCGATTGCTAAATGTGTATATACACCAAATTCGACTTTATACCTAAATATAAGATTACGGAATTCTTCTAAATGCACCGCCGTTATGCCGCCATGGCTTTATGCCAACTTCCGTTCGTTAAAGAAGGTTAATTAACTTAAATATGTTAAACTAATGAGTTGAACCATCTCGATATCGATTGTCAATGTGTATACACAACAAAATCGACTTTATACCTAAATATAAGATTACGGAATTCTTCCAAATGCACTGCCGTTACACCGTTATGGCTTTACGTAAACTTCAGTAAAAAAAATAAGGTTAATTAACTTAAATATGTTAAACTAATGATTTGAAGCATCTCGATATCGACTGCTAAATGTATATATACAACAAAATCGACATTATACCTAAATATAAGTTTACGGAATTCTTCCAAATGCACTGCCGTTATATCGTTATGGCTTTATGTAAACTTCAGTAAGATAAAGAAGGTTAATTAACTTTAATATGTTAAACTAATGATTTGAAGCATTTCGATATCGATTGCTAAATGTGTATGTACAACTAAATCGACTTTATACTTAAATATAAGATAACGGAATTCATATAAATATACTGCCGTTATTCTGTTATGGCTTTATGTAAACTTCAATAAGATAAAAAGGTTAATTAACTTAAATATGCTAAACCTGTTATTTGAAGCATTTCGATATCGATTGTAAAATGTGTATATACAAGAAAATCGAATTTATGCATAAATATAAGACTACGCAATTCTTCCAAATGCAGTGCCGTTATGCTGCCATGGCCTTATGCCAACTTCAATACGTTAGAGAAGGTTAATTAACTTAAATTTGTTAAACTAATGATTTGAAGCATTTCGATATCGCTTGCTGAATGTGTATGTAAAAGAAAATCGAATTTATACCTAAACATAAGATTACGGAATTCTTCAACATGCACTGTCGTTATGCCGCCATGGCTTTATATCAACTTCAATACGTTAAAGAAGGCTAATTAACTTAAATATGTTAAACTAATGATTTGAAGCATTTCGATATCGATCGCTAAATGCGTATATACAAGAAAATCGACTATATACCTAAATATAAGATTACGGAATTCTTCCAAATGCACTGTCGTTATACCGTTTTGGCTTTATGTAAACTTCAGTAAGATAAAGAAGGTTAATTAACTCAAATATGTTAAACTAATGAATTGAAGCATTTCGATATCGATTGCTAAATGTGCATATACAACAAAATCGACTTTATACCTAAATATAAAATTACGGAATTCTTCCAAATCTGCTGTCGTTATGCCGCCATGGCTTTATATCAACTTCAATACGTTAAAGAAGGTTAACTAACTTAAATATGTTAAACTAATGATTTGGAGCATTTCGATATCGATTGCTAGATGCGTATATACAACAAAATCGACTTTATACCTAAATATACGATAACGGAATTCTTCTAAATGCACTGCCGTTATGCCGCCATGGCTTTATATCACCTTCATTACGTTAAAGAAGGTTAACTAACTTAAATATGTTAAACTAATGATTTGAAGCATTTCGATATCGATTGGTAAATGTGTATGTACAACAAAATCGACTTTATACCTAAATATAAGATAACGGAATTCTTCCAAATCTATTATGGTTATACCGCCATGGCTTTATGTCACCTTCATTACGTTAAAGAAGGTTTATTAACTTAAATATGTTAAACTAATGATTTGAAGCATTTCGATATCGATTGCTAAATGTGTATGCAAAAGAAAATCGAATTTATATCTAAACATGGCTTTATATCATCTTCATTACGTTAAAGAAGGCTAGTTAACTTAAATATGTTAAACTAATGATTTGAAGCATTTCGTTATCGAACGCTAAATGTGTATATACAAGAAAATCGACTTTATACCTAAATATAAGATTACGGAATTTTTCTAAATGTACTGCCGTTATGCCGCCATGGCCCTATGCCAACTTCCGTTCGTTAAAGAAGGTTAATTAACTTAAATATATTAAACTAATGCTTTGAAGCATTTCGATATCGATTGCTAAATGTGTATGTACAACAAAATCGACTTTATACCTAAATATAAGATAACGGAATTCATGTAAATATACTGCCGTTATGCCGTTATGGCTTTATGTAAACTTCAGTAAGATACAGAAGGTTAATTAACTTAATAAATATGTTAAACTATTGAGTTGAAGCATTTCGATATCGATTGCTAAATGTGTATATACAACAAAATCGACTTTATACCTAAATATAAAATTACGGAATTCTTCCAAATCTATTGTGGTTATACCGCCATGGCTTTATGTCACCTTCATTACGTTAAAGAAGGTTTATTAACTTAAATATGTTAAACTAATGATTTGAAGCATTTCGATATCGATTGCTAAATGTGTATGCACAACAAAATCGACTTTATACCTAAATATAAGATAACGGAATTCATGTTAATATACTGCCGTTATGCCGTTATGGCTTTATGTAAACTTCAGTAAGATACAGAAGGTTAATTAACTTAATAAATATGTTAAACTATTGAGTTGAAGCATTTCGATATCGATTGCTAAATGTGTATATACAACAAAATCGACTTTATACCTAAATATAAAATTACGGAATTCTTCCAAATCTGCTGTCGTTATGCCGCCAAGGCTTTATATCAACTTCAATACGTTAAAGAAGGTTAATTAACATAAATATGTTAAACTAATGATTTGAAGCATTTCGATATCGATTGCTAGATGCGTATATACAACAAAATCGACTTTATACATAAATATACGATAACGGAATTCTTCTAAATGCACTGCCGTTATGCCGCCATGGCTTTATATCACCTTCATTACGTTAAAGAAGGTTAACAAACTTAAATATGTTAAACTAATGATTTGAAGCATTTCGATATCGATTGCTAAATGTGTATGTACAACAAAATCGACTTTATACTTAAATATAAGATAACGGAATTCATATAAATATACTGCCGTTGTGCCGTTATGGCTTTATGTAAACTTCAGTAAGATAAAGAAGGTTAATTAACTTAAATATGCTAAACCAGTTATTTGATGCATTTCGATATCGATTGCTTAATGTGTAGATACAAAAAAATCGACTTTATACCTAAATATAAGATTACGGAGTTCTTCCAAATGCACTGCCGTTATACCGTTATGGCTTTACGTACACTTCAGTAAGAAAAATATGGTTAATTAACTTAAATATGTTAAACTAATGATTTGAAGCATTTCGATATCGATTGCTAAATGTGTATGTACAACAAAATCGACTTTATACCTAAATATAAGATAACGGAATTCATATAAATATACTGCCGTTATGCCGTTATGGCTTTATGTAAACTTCAGTAAGATAAAGAAGGTTAATTAACTTAAATATGCTAAACCAGTTATTTGATGCATTTCGATATCGATTGCTTAATGTGTAAATACAAAAAATCGACTTTATACCTAAATATAAGATTACGGAGTTCTTCCAAATGCACTGCCGTTATACCGTTATGGCTTTACGTACACTTCAGTAAGAAAAATATGGTTAATTAACTTAAATAGGTTAAACTAATGAATTGAAGCATTTCGATATCGATTGCTAAATGTGTATATACAAGAAAATCGACTTTATACCTAAATATAAGATTACGGAATTCTTCTAAATGCACTGCCGTTATGCCGCCATGGCTTTATATCACCTTCATTATGTTAAAGAAGGTTAACTAACTTAAATATGTTAAACTAATGATTTGAAGCATTTCGTTATCGATTGCTAAATGTGTATATACAAGAAAATCGACTTTATACTAAATATACGATAACGGAATTCTTCTAAATGTACTGCCGTTATGCCGTTATGGCTTTATGTAACTTCAGTTCGTTAAAAAAGGTTAATTAACTTAAATATGTTAAACTAATGATTTGAAGCATTTCGATATCGATTGCTAAATGTGTATGTAAAAGAAAATCGAATTTATACCTAAACATAAGATTACGGAATTCTTCCAAATGTACTTTCGTTATACCGCCATGGCTTTATATCATCTTCATTACGTTAAAGAAGGCTAGCTAACTTAAATATGTTAAACTAATGATTTGAAGCATTTCGTTATCGAACGCTAAATGTGTATATACAAGAAAATCGACTTTATACCTAAATATAAGATTACGGAATTTTTCTAAATGTACTGCCGTTATGCCGCCATGGCTTATGTCACCTTCATTCGTTAAAGAAGGTTAATTAACTTAAATATGTTAAACTAATGATTTGAAGCATTGCGATATCGATTGCTAAATGTGTATATAAAAGAAAATCGAATTTATACCTAAACATAAGATGACGGAATTCTTCCAAATGCACTGTCGGGTTTTACCGTCATGGCTTTATGTCACCTTCATTACGTTAAAGAAGGTTAATTAACTTAAATATGTTAAACTAATGATTTGAAGCATTTCGTTATCGAATGCTAAATGTGTATATACAAGAAAATCGACTTTATACCTAAATATAAGATTACGGAATTCTTCTAAATGCAGTGCCGTCATTGTTTATGTCAACTTCAGTTCGCTTTAAAGAAAGGGTTTATTAACTTAAATATGTTAAACCAGTGATCTTTAAGCATTTCGATATCGATTGCGAAATGCATATATACAAGAAAATCGACTTTATACCTAAATATAAAATTAAAACATTACGGAATTCTTCTAAATGCACTGCCGTTATACCGCTAAGGCTTTATGTAGACTTCAGCATGCTAAAAATCTTTATTAACTAATATGTTAAACTAATGATTTGAAGCATTTGGATATCGATAGCTAAATGTGTTTATACAAGAAAATCGACTTTATACCTAAATATAAGATTACGGAATTCTTCTAAATGCACTGCCGTTATGCCGCCATGGCTTTAAGCCAACTTCCGTTCGTTAAAGAAGGTTTATTAACTTAAATATGTTAAACTAATGATTTGAAGCATTTCTATATCGATTGCTAAATGTGTATATACCAGAAATTCGACTTTATACATAAATATGATACTACGGAATTCTTCCAAATTTATTGTCGTTATGCCGCCTTGGCTTTACATCAACTTTAATACGTTAAAAAAGTTTAATTAACTTAAATAAGTTAAGCTAATGATTTGAAGCATTTCGATATCGATTGCTAAATGCGTATATACAACAAAATCGACTTTATACCTAAATATAAAATTATAACATTACGGAATTCTTCTAAATGCACTGTCGTTATGCCGCCATGGCTTTATATCACCTTCATTACGTTAAAGAAGGTTAACTAACTTAAATATGTTAAACGAATGATTTGAAGCATTTCGATATCGATAGCTAAATCTGTATATACAAGAAAATCGACTTTTTACCTAAATATAAGATTACGGAATTCTTTCAAATGCACTGCCGTTATACCGTTTTGGCTTTATGTAAACTTCAGTAAGATAAAGAAGGGTAATTAACTTAAATATGTTAAACTAATGATTTGAAGCATTTCGATATCGATTGCTAAATGTGTATGTACTACAAAATCGACTTTATGCCTAAATATAAGATTACGGAATTCTTCCAAATCTACTGTCGTTATGCCGCCATGGCTTTATATCAACTTCAAAACGTTAAAGAAGGTTAATTAACTTAAATATGTTAAACTAATGATTTGAAGCATTTCGATATCGATTGCTAGATCCGTATATACAACAAAATCGACTTTATACCTAAATATAAGATTACGGAATTCTTCTAAATGCACTCTCGTTATGCCGCCATGGCTTTATATCACCTTCATTACGGTAAAGAAGGTTAACTAACTTAAATATGTTAAACTAATGATTTGAAGCATTTCGATATCGATTGCTAAATGTGTATGTACAACAAAATCGACTTTATACCTTAATATGAGATTACGGAATTCTTCTAAATGCACTGCCGTTATGCCGCCATGGCCTTAAGCCAACTTCAATACGTTAAAGAAGGTTTATTAACTTAAATATGTTAAACTAATGATTTGAAGCATTTCGATATCGATTGCTAGATCCGTATATACAACAAAATCGACTTTATACCTAAATATAAGATTACGGAATTCTTCCAAATGTACTGTCGTTATGCCGCCTTGGCTTTGTATCACCTTCAATACGTTAAAGAAGGTTTATTAACTTAAATATGTT
The DNA here is from genome assembly GCA_027475135.1 of Bactrocera correcta. Taxonomy (NCBI): domain Eukaryota; kingdom Metazoa; phylum Arthropoda; class Insecta; order Diptera; family Tephritidae; genus Bactrocera; species Bactrocera correcta. The sequence continues at coordinate 11,762 of JAPZAG010002044.1, forward strand.
AAACTAATGATTTGAAGCATTTCTATATCGATTGCTAAATGTGTATATACCAGAAATTCGACTTTATACATAAATATGATACTACGGAATTCTTCCAAATTTATTGTCGTTATGCCGCCTTGGCTTTACATCAACTTTAATACGTTAAAAAAGTTTAATTAACTTAAATAAGTTAAGCTAATGATTTGAAGCATTTCGATATCGATTACTTAATGCATATATACCAGAAAATCGACTTTATACCTAAATATAAGACTACGGAATTCTTCCGAATGCACTGCCGTTATGCCGTTAAGGCTTTATGTAGACTTCAGTGTATTAAATAAGGTTTATTAACTTAAATATGCTAAACCAATGATTTGAAGCATTTCGGTATCGATTGCTAAATGTGTATAGTACAAGAAAATCGGCTTTATACCTAAATAGGAGATTACGGAATTCTTCCGAATGCACTGCCGTTATGCCGTTAAGGCTTTTGTAAACTTAAGTAAGATAAATACGGTTAATTAACTTAAATATGTTAAACTAACGATTTGAAGCATTTCGATATCGATTGCTAAATGCGTATATACATTCAACAAAATCGACTTTATACCTAAATATAAGATTACGTAATTCTCCTAAAAGCACTGTCGTTATGCCGCCATGGCTTTATATCACCTTCATTACGTTAAAGAAGGTTAATTAACTTAAATATGTTAAACTAATGATTTGAAGCATTTCGATATCGATTGCTAAATGTGTATGTACAACAAAATCGACTTTACACCTAAATATAAGATAACGGAATTGATATAAATATACTGCCGTTATGCCGTTATGGCTTTATGTAAACTTCAGTAAGATAAAGAAGGTTAATTAACTTAAATATGCTAAACCAGTTATTTGAAGCATTTCGATATCGATTGCTAAATGTGTAAATACAAGAAAATCGACTTTATACCTAAATATAAAATTATAACATTACGGAATTCTTCTAAATGCACTGCCGTTATACCGCTGAGGCTTTACGTAGACTGCACTAAGCTAAAAAGCGTTTATTAACTTAATATGTTAAGCTAATGATATGAATCATTTCGATATCGATAGCTAAATTTGTATATACAAGAAAATCGACTTTATACCTAAATATAAGATTACGGAATTCTTCCAAATGCACTGCCGTTATGCCGCCATGGCTATATGCCAACTTCAGATCGTTAAAGAAGGTTTATTAACATAAATATGTTAAACGAATGATTTGAAGCATTTCGATATCGATAGCTAAATGTGTATATACAAGAAAATCGACTTTATACCTAAATATAAGATTACGGAATTCTTCTAAAAGCACTGTCGTTATGCCGCCATGGCTTTATATCACCTTCATTACGTTAAAGAAGGTAAATTAACTTAATTATGTTAAACTAATGATTTGAAGCATTTCGTTATCGATTGCCAAATATGTATATACAAGAAAATCGACCTTATACTTAAATATAAGATTACGGAATTCTTCTAAATGCACTGCAGTTATACCATTAAGGCTTTATGTAGACTTCAGTGCATTAAAGAAGGTTTATTAACTTAAATATGTTAAACTAATGATTTGAAGCATTTCGATAACGATTGCTAAATGTGTATATACAAGAAAATCGGCTTTATACCTAAATACGAGATTAAGGAATTCTTCCGAATGCACTGCCGTTATGCCGTTAAGGCTTTTGTAAACTTAAGTAAGATAAATACGGTTAATTAACTTAAATATGTTAAACTAACGATTTGAAGCATTTCGATATCGATTGCTAAATGCGTATATACAAAAAATCGACTTTATACTTAAATAGAGGATTACGGAATTCTTCCAAATGCACTGCCGTTATGCCGTTAAGGCTTTTGTAGACTTCAGTAAGATAAAGACGGTTAATTAACTCAAATATGTTAAACATTTCGATATCGATTGCTAAATGTGTATATACAAGAAAATCGACCTTATTCTTAATATAAGATTACAGAATTCTTCTAAATTCACTGCCGTTATGCCGCCATTGCGTTATGCCAACTTCAGTTCGTTAGAGAAGGTTTATTAACTTAAACATGTTAAACTAATGATTTTAAGCATTTTGATATCGCTTGCTAAATGTGTACATAAAAGAAAATCAAATTTATTCTTAAATATGAGATAACGTAATTCATCTAAATGCACTGCCGTTATGCCGTTAAGGCTTTATATAGACTTCAGTAAGACAGAGAGGGTTAATTAACTTAAATATGCTAAACCAGTTATTTGAAGCATTTCGATATCGATTGCAAAATGTGTATATACAAGAAAATCGACTTTATGCCTAAATATAAGACTACGGTATGCTTCCAAATGCCCTGCCGTTATGGCTTTATGTCAACTTCAGTTCGCTAAAGGAGGTTTATTAACTTAAATATGTTAAACCAGCTATCTGAAGCATTTCGATATCGATTACGAAATGTATATATACAAGAAAAACGACTTTATACCTAAATATAAGATTACGGAACTCTTCTACCTGCACTGTCGTTATGCCGCCATGGCTTTATATCACCTTCATTACGTTAAAGAAGGTTAACTAACTTAAATATGTTAAGCTAATGAGTTGAAGCATCTTGATATCGATTGCTAAATGTGTCTATACAACAAAATCGACTTTATACCTAAATATAAGATTACGGAATTCTTCCAAATGCACTGCCGTTATACCGTTATGGCTTTATGTAAACTTCAGTAAGATAACGAAGGTTTATTAACTTAAATATGTTAAACTAATGATTTGAAGCATTTCGATATCGATTGCTATATGTATATATACAAGAAAATCGACTTTATACCTAAATATAAGATAACGGAATTTTTCTAAATGCACTGTCGTTATGCCGTTAAGGCTTTATGTAGACTTCAGTAAGATAGAGAGGGTTAATTGGCTTAAATATGTTAAACTAATGCTTTGAAGCATTTAAAAATCGATTGCTAAATATGTAAGTACAAGAAAATCGACTTTATACCTAAATATAAGAAAACGGAATTCTTCTAAATGCACTGCAGTTATACCGTTAAGGCTTAATATAAATTTCGGTACGTTAAAGGAGGTTAATTTACTTAGATATGCTAAACTAATGATTTGAAGCATTTCGATATCGATTAATTAATGTGTATGTACAAGAAAATCGATTTTATACCTAAATAAAAGATTACGGAATTCACCCAAATATACTGCCGTTATGCCGTTATGGCGTTATGTAAACTTCGGTAAGATAAAGAAGGTCAATTAACCTAAATATGCTAAACCAGTTGTTTGAAGCATTTCGATATCGATTACTAAATGCACTGTCGTTATGCCGTTAAGGCTTTTGTAGACTTCAGTAAGATAAAGAGCGTTAATTAACTTAAATACGAGGGCTGTCTGATAAATAACCGACCTCAACGTAAAGCTAGCGGTACCTCTGAAAAAAAAGTTTCTACTTCAAATTGTGCATATCATAATTGCTACTCCCCAAAATTTCAGAAATTTATCTGGCGCAATTATCTGTTGACCGTCGTTTTTGTGAGTCTATTTCGGTGATTTCCCCAAAATGGAAAAGATTGAATATCGAGCTGTAATTAAATTTTTATTTTTGAAAGGCAATACGCCTTCACAAATCAAAGATGAGTTGGACTCTGTGTACGGTGACTCTGCACCATCGTTTACCATCATAAATATTTGGGCGGCTGAATTTAAACGTGGTCGCAGGAGCTTGGAAGCTGATGAACGCCCTGGGCGTCCAAAAGCTGTAACCACTAACGATAACATCGCTAAAGTTCATCAATTGGTATTAGACGACCGCCGGATTAAAGTTAAGGAAATAGCTGAGATTATGAAGATGTCAAAAGAACGTGTTTGTCACATATTAAACCAAGATTTGGGCATGAGAAAGCTGTCCGCGCGTTGGGTGTGGCGTTTGCTTACGCTAGACCACAAACGTGCGCGCACGAACATTTCCAGCGCACTGTTGGCTCAGTTTAGAGGCAATACGACCAAGTTTTGGCGCCGATTGATAACTGTAGACGAAAAATCCAATCTAAACAGTGGATTGAAAAGGGGGAACCGGCCCCAAAAAAACCTAAAGCTGTGTATTCGGCTGGGAAAGTGATGGCGAGTGTTATTTGGGACAGCCATGGAATTATATTCATCGGCTATCTTGAAAAAGGAAAAACTATAACAGGAGCATACTACGCATTATTATTGGACAAGCTAAAGAAAGAAATTTCGATAAATCGGCCAAATTTGCAAAAAAAGAAAGTCTTGTTCCACCAAGACAACGCACCATCTCACACCTCAACAGTCGCCATGGCGAAAATCCACGAATTGCGGTTCGAACTGCTTGACCATCCACCTTATTCACCGGATCTAGAACCAAGCGACTTTTTTTTGTTTCCTTAAATTAAAACTGCGCTCGGCGGCCAGAAATTTTCGTCAAATGAGGAGGCACTCTCTTTCGTGAACTCGTATTTTGCAGACAAAGACGCCAAGTACTATTTGGAAGGGTTGCAGAGATAGGAGCGTCGCTGGGAGAAGTGTGTGGAGTTACAAGGAGACTATGTAGAAAAATAAAAAAAAAAAATTGTGAAAAAGTCGCGTGCAGGATGGTTACGTCGGTTATTTATCAGACAGACCTCGTTTGTTAAACTAATGATTTGAAGCATTTCGATATCGATTGCAAAATGTGTATATACAAGAAAATCGACTTTATACCTAAATATAAGATTACGAAATTCTCCCAAATACACTGCCGTTATGGCTTTATATAAACTTCAATACGATAAAGAAGGTTAATTAACTTAAATATGTTAAACTAATGATTTGAAGCATTTCGATATCGCTTGCTAAATGTGTATCTACAAGAAAATCGAATTTATACCTTAATATAAGATAACGGAATTCTTATAAATGTACTGCCGTTATGCCGTTAAGGCTTTATGTAGACTTCAGTGCGTTAAAGAAGGTTTATGAACTTAAATATGTTAAACTAATGATTTGAAGCATTTCGATATCGATTGCTTAATGTGTATATACAAGAAAAGCGACTTTGTACCTAATTATAACATTACGGAATTCTTCCAAATATACTGTCGTTATGCCGCCATGGCTTTACATCAACTTCAATACGTTAAAGAAGGTTAATTAATTTAAATATGTTAAACTAATGATTCGAAGCATTTCGATATCGCTTGCTAAATGAGTATATACAAGAAAGTTGAAAATCGACTTTATATCTAAATATAAGATAACGGAATTCTTCTAAATGCACTGTCGTTATGCCGTTAAGGCTTTATGTAGACTTCAGTAAGATAGAGAGGGTTAATTAACTTAAATATGTTAAACTAGTGATTTGAAGCATTTCAAAATCGATTGCTAAATATGTAAATACAAGAAAATCGACTTTATACCTAAATATAAGATAACGGAATTCTTCTAAATGCACTGCAGTTATACCATTAAGGCTTAATATAAATTTCGGTACGTAAATATAAGATTACGAAATTCTCCCAAATACACTGCCGTTATGGCTTTATATCAACTTCAATACGTTAAGAAGTTTAATTTACTTAGATATGCTAAACTAATGATTTAAAGCATTTCGATATCGATTACTTAATGTGTATATACAAGAAAATCGATTTTATACCTAAATAAAAGATTACGGAATTCACCCAAATATACTGCCGTTATGGCGTTATGTAAACTTCGGTAAGATAAAGAATGTTAATTAACTTAAATATGTTAAACTAATGATTTGAAGCATTTCGATATCGATTGCTAGATCCGTATATACAACAAAATCGACTTTATACCTAAATATAAGATTACGGAATTCTTCTAAATGCACTGTCGTTATGCCGCCATGGCTTTATATCACCTTCATTACGGTAAAGAAGGTTAACTAACTTAAATATGTTAAACTAATGATTTGAAGCATTTCGATATCGATTGCTAAATGTGTGTGTACAACAAAATCGACTTTATACCTAAATATAAGATAACGGAATTCATATAAATATACTGCCGTTATGCCGTTATTGCTTTATGTAAACTTCAGAGGGACAAAGAAGGTTAATTAACTTAAATATGCTAAACCAGTTATTTGGTGCAATTCTATATCGATTGCTAAATGTATACATACAAGAAAATCGACTTTATACCTAAATATATAATTATAACATTACGGAATTCTTCTAAATGCACTGCCTTTATACCGTCAAGGCGTTATGTAGACTTCTGTAAGCTTAAAAGCGTTTATTAACTTAATATGTTAAAATAATGAGTTGAAGCATCTCGATATCGATTGCGAAATGTATATATACAAGAAAAACGACTTCATACCTAAATATAAGATTACGGAACTCTTCTACCTGCACTGTCGTTATGCCGCCATGGCTTTATATCACCTTCATTACGTTAAAGAAGGTTAACTAACTTAAATATGTTAAACTAATGATTTGAAGCATCTCAATATCGATTGCTAAATGTGTCTATACAACAAAATCGACTTTATACCTAAATATAAGATTACGGAATTCTTCCAAATGCACTGCCGTTATACCGTTATGGCTTTATGTAAACTTCAGTAAGATAAAGAAGGTTTATTAACTTAAATATGTTAAACTAAGGATTTGAAGCATTTCGATATCGATTGCTATATGTATATATACAAGAAAATCGACTTTATACCTAAATATAAGATAACGGAATTCTTCTAAATGCACTGTCGTTATGCCGTTAAGGCTTTATGTAGACTTCAGTAAGATAGAGAGGATTAATTAGCTTAAATATGTTAAACTAATGCTTTGAAGCATTTAAAAATCGATTGCTAAATATGTAAATACAAGAAAATCGACTTTATACCTAAATATAAGATAACGGAATTCTTCTAAATGCACTGCAGTTATACCGTTAAGGCTTAATATAAATTTCGGTACGTTAAAGAAGGTTAATTTACTTAGATATGCTAAACTAATGATTTGAGCCTTTCGATATCGATTAATTAATGTGTATGTACAAGAAAATCGATTTTATACCTAAATAAAAGATTACGGAATTCACCCAAATATACTGCCGTTATGCCGTTATGGCGTTATGTAAACTTCGGTAAGATAAAGAAGGTCAATTAACCTAAATATGCTAAACCAGTTATTTGAAGCATTTCGATATCGATTACTAAATGCACTGTCGTTATGCCGTTAAGGCTTTTGTAGACTTCAGTAAGATAAAGAGGGTTAATTAACCTAAATATGTTAAACTAATGATGTGAAGCATTTCGATATGGATTTCTAAATGAGTATATACAAAAAAATCGACTTTATACCTAAATATAAGATTACGGAATTCTTCTAAATGTACTGTCGTTATGCCGCCATGGCTTTGTATCACCTTCAATACGTTAAAGAAGGTTTATTAACTTAAATATGTTTCACTAATGATTTGAAGCATTTCAATATCGATTGCTAAGTGTGTATGTACAAGAAAATCGATTTTATACCTAAGTAAAAAATTACGGAATTCATCCAAATATACTGCCGTTACGCCGTTATGGCTTTATGTAAACTTCAGTAAGATAAAGAGGGTTAATTAATTTAAATATGTTAAACTAATGATTTGAAGCATTTCGATATCGATTGCTATAAATATATATACAAGAAAATCGAATTCATACCTAAATATAAGATTACGTAGTTCTTCTAAATGCACTGCCGTTATGCCGTTAAAGCTTTTGTAGACTTCAGTAAGATAAAGAGCGTTAATTAACTTAAATACGAGGGCTTTCTGATAAATAACCGACCTCAACGTAAAGCTAGCGGTACCTCTGAAAAAAAAAGTTTCTACTTCAAATTGTGCATATCATAATTGCTACTCGCCAAAATTTCAGAAATTTATCTTGCGCAATTATCTGTTGACCGTCGTTTTTGTGAGTCTATTTCGGTGATTTCCCTAAAATGGAAAAGATTGAATATCGAGTTGTAATTAAATTTTTATTTTTGAAAGGCAATACGCCTTCGCAAATCAAAGATGAGTTGGACTCTGTGTACGGTGACTCTGCACCATCGTTTACCATCATAAAATTTTGGGCGGCTGAATTTAAACGTGGTCGCAGGAGCTTGGAAGCTGATGAACGTCCTGGGCGTCCAAAAGCTGTAACCACTAACGATAACATCGCTAAAGTTCATCAATTGGTATTAGACGACCGCCGGATTAAAGTTAAGGAAATAGCTGAGATTATGAAGATGTCAAAAGAACGTGTTTGTCACATATTAAACCAAGATTTGGGCATGAGAAAGCTGTCCGCGCGTTGGGTGCGGCGTTTGCTTACGCTAGACCACAAACGTGCGCGCATGAACATTTCCAGCGCACTGTTGGCTCAGTTTAGAGGCAATACGACCAAGTTTTGGCGCCGATTGATAACTGTAGACGCATTTTGGATTCATCGTTATACGCCCGAAACAAAAATCCAATCTAAACAGTGGATTGAAAAGGGGGAACCGGCCCCAAAAAAACCTGCTGTGTATTCGGCTGGGAAAGTGATGGCGAGTGTTTTTTGGGACAGCCATGGAATTATATTCATCGGCTATCTTGAAAAAGGAAAAACTATAACAGGAGCATACTACGCATTATTATTGGACAAGCTAAAGAAAGAAATTTCGAAAAATCGGCCACATTTGCAAAAAAAGAAAGTCTTGTTCCACCAAGACAACGCACCATCTCACACCTCAACAGTCGCCATGGCGAAAATCCACGAATTGCGGTTCGAACTGCTTTACCATCCACCTTATTCACCGGATCTAGAACAAAGCGACTTTTTTTTGTTTCCTTAAATTAAAACTGCGCTCGGCGGCCAGAAATTTTCGTCAAATGAGGAGGCACTCTCTTTCGTGAACTCGAATTTGCAGACAAAGACGCCAAGTATTATTTGGAAGGGTTGCAGAGATAGGAGCATCGCTGGGAGAAGTGTGTGGAGTTACAAGAAGACTATGTAGAAAAATTAAAAAAAAAATTGTGAAAAAGTCGCGTGCATGATGGTTACGTCGGTTATTTATCAGACAGCCCTCGTTTGTTAAACTAATGATTTGAAGCATTTCGATATTGATTGCTAAATGTGTATGTACAACAAAATCGACTTTATACTTAAATATACGATTACGGAATTCTCCCAGATGCACTGCCGTTATGGCTTTATGTAAACTTCAGTAAGATAAAGAAGGTTAATTAACTTAAATATGCTAAACCAATTATTTGAAGCATTTCGATATCGATTGTAAAATGTGTATATACAAGAAAATCGACTTTATACCTAAATATAAGATTAGGAAATTCTTCCAAATACACTGCCGTTATGGTTTTATATAAACTTCAATACGTTAAAGAAGGTTAACTTAAATATGTTAAACTAATGATTTGAAGCATTTCGATATCGATTGCTAAATGTGTATTTACAAGAAAATCGAATTTATACCTTAGTATAAGATAACGGAAATTTTTTATAAATGTACTGCCGTTATGCCGTTAAGGCTTTATGTAGACTTCAGTGCGTTAAAGAAGGTTTATTGACTTAAATATGTTAAACTAATGATTTGAAGCATTTCGATATCGATTGCTAGATGCGTATATACAACAAAATCGACTTTATACCTAAATATAAGTCTACGGAATTCATATAAATATACTGCCGTTATGCCGTTATGGCGTTATGTAAACTTCAGTAAGATAAAGAAGGTTAATTAACTTAAATATGCTAAACAAGTTATTTAATGCATTTCGATATCGATTGCTAAATGTGTAAATACAAGAAAATCGACTTTATACCTATCACTGCCGTTATACCGTTAAGGCTTTATGTAGACTTCAGTATGCTAAAAAATGTTTATTAACTTAATATGTTAAACTAATGATTTGAAGCATTTCGATATCGATAGCTAAATGTGTATATACACGAAAATCGACTTTATACCTAAATATAAGATTACGGAATTCTTCTACATGCACTGCCGTTATGCCGCCATGGCTGTCTGCCAATTTCAGGTCGTTAAAGAAGGTTAATTAACTTAGATATGTTAAACTAACGATTTGAAGCATTTCGATATCGATCGCTAAATGCTTATATACAAGAAAATTGATTTTATACCTAAATATAAGACTACGGAATTCTTCCAAATGTACTGTCGTTATGCCGCCATGGCTTTATATCAACTTCAATACGTTGAAGAGGGTTAATTAACTTAAATATGGTAAACTAATTATTTGAAGCATTTCGATATCGATTGCTAAATGTGTAAATACAAGAAAATCGATTTTATACCTAAATATAAGATTACTAAACTCTTCTACCTGCACTGTCGTTATGCCGCCATGGCTTTATATCACCTTCAGTACGTTAAAGAAGGTTAATTAACTTAAATATGTTAAACTAATGATTTGAAGCATTTCGATATCGATTGCTAA
>JAPZAG010002045.1:0-22230 GCA_027475135.1 Bactrocera correcta
TTAGCACTCGATATCTAAATGCTTCAAATCATTAGTTTAACATATTTAAGTTAATTAACCTTTTTTAACGTATTTAAGTTGATATAAAGCCATGGTGGCATTACGACAGTACATTTGGAAGAATTCCGTACTCTTATATTTAGGTATAAAGTCGATTTTCGTGTATATATGCATTACGCAATCGATATCGAAATGCTTCAAATAACTGGTTTAACATATTTAAGTTAATAAACCTTCTTTAACTTACTGAAGTTAACATAAAGCCATAACGGTATAACGACAGTGCATTTGGAAGAATTCCGTAATCTTATATTTATGTGTAAAGTCGATTTTCTTGTATATACACATTTAGACTCAAATCATTAGTTTAACATTTTTAAGTTAACGCCATAACGGCAAAGCATTTAGAAGAATTACGTAATCTTATATTTAGGTATAAAGTCGATTTTCTTGTATATACACATTTAGCATTAAGCATTAAGCAATCGATTTCGAAATGCTTCAAATAACTAGTGTAACATATCTTAGTTAATAAACCTTCTTAAACGAACCGAAGTTAACATAAAGCCATAACGGCATAACGGCAGTGCATTTAGAACAATTTCGTAATCTTATATTTAGGTATAAAGACGGTTTTCTTGTATATATGCATTAAGCAACCGATTTCGAAATGCTTCAAATAAATAGTGAAACATATCTAAGTTAATAAACCTTCTTAAACGAACTGATGTTAACATAAAGCCATAACGGCAGCGCATTTGGAAGAATTCCGTAATCTTATATTTAGGTATAAAGTCGATTTTGTTGTGTATATGCATTTAGCAATCGATTTCGAAAATCATCAAATCATTAGTTTAACATATTTAAGTTAATAAAGCTTCTTTAACGCACTGAAGTTAACACAAAGCCATGACGGCATAACGGCAGTTCACGTAGAAGAATTCCGTAATCTTATATTTAGGTATGAAGTCGATTTTCTTGTATATACACATTTAGCAATCGATATCGAAATGCCTCAAATCATTAGATTAATATATTTAAATTAATTAACCGTCTCTATCTTACTGAAGTCTACAAATGCCTTAACGGCATAACGGCAAAGCATTTAGAAGAATTACGTAATCTTATATTTAGGTATAAAGTCGATTTTGTTGTATATACTCATTTAGCAATCGAAATCGAAATGCTTCAAATCATTAGTTTAATAAACTTAAGTTAATAAAGCTTCTTTAACGCACTGAAGTTAACACAAAGCCATGGCGGCATAACGGCAGTGCATTTAGAAGAATTCCGTAAGCTTATATTTAGGTATAAAGTCGATTTTGTTGTATATACACATTTAGCACTCGATATCTAAATGCTTCAAATCATTAGTTTAACATATTTAAGTTAATTAACCTTTTTTAACGTATTTAAGTTGATATAAAGCCATGGTGGCATTACGACAGTACATTTGGAAGAATTCCGTACTCTTATATTTAGGTAGAAAGTCGATTTTCGTGTATATATGCATTACGCAATCGATATCGAAATGCTTCAAATAACTGGTTTAACATATTTAAGTTAATAAACCTTCTTTAACTTACTGAAGTTAACATAAAGCCATAACGGTATAACGGCAGTGCATTTGGAAGAATTCCGTAATCTTATATTTATGTGTAAAGTCGATTTTCTTGTATATACACATTTAGCCTCAAATCATTAGTTTAACATTTTTAAGTTAATTAACCCCCTTTATCTTACTGAAGTCTACAAACGCCTTAACGGCATAACGGCAGTGCATGTAGAAGAATTCCGTTATCATATATTTAGGTATAAAGTCGATTTTCTTGTATATACACATTTAGCAATTGAAATCGAAACGCTTCAAATCATTAGTTTAACATATTTAAGTTAATAAACCCTCTTTATCTTACTGAAGTCCACAAACGCCTTAACGCCATAACGGCAAAGCATTTAGAAGAATTACGTAATCTTATATTTAGGTATAAAGTCGATTTTCTTGTATATGCTCATTTAGCAATCGAAATCGAAATGCTTCAAATCATTAGTTTAACATATTTAAGTTAATTAATCCTCTTTATCTTACTGAAGTCTACAAACATCCTAACGGCAAAGCATTTAGAAGAATTCCGTAATCTTATATTTAGGTATAAAGTCGATTTTCTTGTATATTTGCATTTAGCAATCGATTTCGAAAATCTTCAAATCATTAGTTTAACACATTTAAGTTAATAAAGCTTCTTTAACGCACTGAAGTTAACACAAAGCCTTGGCGGTATAACGGCAGTTCATGTAGAAGAGTTCCGTAATTTTATATTTAGGTATAAAGTCGATTTTCTTGTATATACACATTAAGCAATCGATAACGAAATGCCCCAAATCATTAGTTTAACATATTCAAGTTAATTAACCCTCTTTATCTTACGGAAGTCTATAAACGCCTTAATGGCATAACGGCAAAGCATTTAGAAGAATTCCGTAATCTTATATTTAGGTATAAAGTCGATTTTGTTATTTATATGCATTTAGCAATCGATATCTAAATGCTTCAAATCATTAGTTTAACATATTTAAGTTAATTAACCCCCTTTATCTTACGGAAGTCTACAAACGCCTTAACGGCATAACGGCAAAGCATTTAGAAAGATTCCGTAATCTTATATTTAGGTATAAAGTCGATGTTGTTGTATATACACATTTAGCATTAAGCATTAAGCAGTCGATTTCGAAATGCTTCAAATAACTAGTGTAACATATCTTAGTTAATAAACCTTCTTAAACGAACTGAAGTTAACATAAAGCCATAACGGCAGCGCATTTGGAAGAATTCCGTAATCTTGTATTTAGGTATAAAGTCGGTTTTCTTGTATATATGCATTAAGCAACCGATTTCGAAATGCTTCAAACAACTAGTGAAACATATCTAAGTTAATAAACCTTCTTAAACGAACTGAAGTTAACATAAAGCCATAGCGGCAGCGCATTTGGAAGAATTCCGTAATCTTATATTTAGGTATAAAGTCGATTTTGTTGTGTATATGCATTTTGCAATCGATTTCGAAAATCTTCAAATCATTAGTTTAACATATTTAAATTAATAAAGCTTCTTTAACGCTCTGAAGTTAACATAAAGCCATGGCGGCATAACGGCAGTGCATTTTGAAGAATCCCTTTATCTTATATTTAGGTATAAATCCGATTTTCTTGTATACACACATTTAGCAAGCGATATCTAAATGCTTCAAATCATTAGTTTGACATATTTAAGTTAATTAACCTTTTTTAACGTATTTAAGTTAATATAAAGCCATGGTGGCATTACGACAGTACATTTGGAAGAATTCCGTACTCTTATATTTAGGTATAAAGTCGATTTTCTTGTATGTATACATTTCGCAATCGATATGGAAATGCTTCAGATAACTGGTTTAACATGTTTAAGTTAATAAACCTAATTTACCGAACTGAAGTTAACATAAAGCCATAACGGCAGTGCATTTGGAAGAATTCCGTAAGCTTATATTTAGGTATAAAGTCGATTTTGTTGTATATACACATTTAGCAATCGATATCTAAATGCTTCAAATCATTAGTTTAACATATTTAAGTTAATTAACCCCCTTTATCTTACTGAAGTCTACAAACGCCTTAACGGCATAACGGCAGTGCATGCAGAAGAACTCCGTTATCATATATTTAGGTATAAAGTCGATTTTCTTGTATATACACATTTAGCAATCGATATCGAAATGCCTCAAATCATTAGTTTAATATATTTAAGTTAATTAACCCTCTCTATCATACTGAAGTCTACAAACGCCTTAACGGCATAACGGCAAAGCATTTAGAAGAATTCCGTAATCTAATATTTTGGTATAAAGTCGATTTTCTTGTATATACTCATTTAGCAATCGATATCGAAAAGCCTCAAATCATAAGTTTAACATATCTAAGTTAATTAACCCTCTTTTTCTTACTGAAGTCTACAAACGCCTTAATGGCATAACGGCAAAGCATTTAGAAGAATTACGTAATCTTATATTTAGGTATAAAGTCGATTTTGTTGTTTATATGCATTTAGCAATCGATTTCGAAAATCTTTAAATCATTAGTTTAACATATTTAAGTTAATAAAGCTTCTTTAACGCACTGAAGTTAACACAAAGCCATGGCGGCATAACGGCAGTGCATGTAGAAGAATTCCGTAAGCTTATATTTAGGTATAAAGTCGATTTTCTTGTATATATGCATTAAGCAATCGATTTCGAAATGCTTCAAATAACTAGTGTAACATATCTTGGTTAATAAACCTTCTTAAACGAACTGAAGTTAACATAAAGCCATAACGGCATAACGGCAGTGCATTTCGAAGCATTCCGTAATCTTATATTTAGGTATAAAGTCGATTTTCTTGTATATATGCATTAAGCAATCGATTTCGAATTGCTTCAAATAACTAGTGTAACATATCTAAGTTAATAAACCTTCTTAAACGAACTGAAGTTAACATAAAGCCATAACGGCATTACGGCAGTGCATTTTTAAGAATTCCGTAATCTTATATTTAGGTATAAAATCGATTTTGTTGTGTATATGCATTTAGCAATAGATTTCGAAAATCTTCAAATCATTAGTTTAACATATTTAAGTTAATAAAGCTTCTTTAACGCACTGAAGTTAACATAAAGCCATGGCGGCATAACGGCAGTGCATTTAGAAGAATTCCGTAAGCTTATATTTAGGTATAAAGTCGATTTTGTTGTATATACACATTTAGCAATCGATATCTAAATTCTTCAAATAATTAGTTTAACATATTTAAGTTAATTAACCTTTTTTAACGTATTTAAGTTGATATAAAGCCATGGTGGCATTACGACAGTACATTTGAAAGAATTCCGTACTCTTATATTTAGGTATAAAGTCGATTTTCTTGTATATATGCATTAAGCAATCGATATCGAAATGCTTCAAATAACTGGTTTACCATATTTAAGTTAATAAACCTTCTTTAACTTACTGAAGTTAACATAAAGCCATAACGGTATAGCGGCAGTGCATTTGGAAGAATTCCGTAACCTTATATTTAGGTATAAAGTCGATTTTGTTGTATATACACATTTAGCAATCGATATCGAAATGCCTCAAATCATTAGTTTAACATATTTAAGTTAATTAACCCCCTTTATCTTACTGAAGTCTACAAACGCCTTAACGGCATAACGGCAGTGCATGTAGAAGAATTCCGTTATCATATATTTAGGTATAAAGTCGATTTTCTTGTCTATACACATTTAGCAATCGATATCGAAATGCCTCAAATCATTAGTTTAACATATTTAAGTTAATTAACCCTCTTTATCTTACTGAAGTCTACAAACATCCTAACGGCAAAGCATTTAGAAGAATTCCGTAATCTTATATTTAGGTATAAAGTCGATTTTCTTGTAGATTTGCATTTAGCAATCGATTTCGAAAATCTTCAAATCATTAGTTTAACATATTTAAGTTAATAAACGCACTGAAGTTAACACAAAGCCATGGCGGTATAACGGCAGTTCATGTAGAAGAATTCCGTAATTTTATATTTAGGTATAAAGTCGATTTTCTTGTATATACACATTAAGCAATCGATAACGAAATGCCCCAAATCATTAGTTTAACATATTCAAGTTAATTAACCCTCTTTATCTTACGGAAGTCTACAAACGCCTTAATGGCATAACGGCAAAGCATTTAGAAGAATTCCGTAATCTTATATTTAGGTATAAAGTCGATTTTGTTGTTTATATGCATTTAGCAATCGATATCTAAATGCTTCAAATCATTAGTTTAACATATTTAAGTTAATTAACCCCCTTTATCTTACTGAAGTCTACAAACGCCTTAACGGCATATCGGCAAAGCATTGAGAAAGATTCCGTAATCTTATATTTAGGTATAAAGTCGATTTTGTTGTATATACACATTTAGCAATCGATATCTAAATACTTCAAATCATTAGTTTAACATATTTAAGTTAATTAACCCCCTTTATCTTACTGAAGTCTACAAACGCCTTAACGGCATAACGGCAGTGCATGCAGAAGAATACCGTTATCATATATTTAGGTATAAAGTCGATTTTCTTGTATATACACATTTAGCAATCGATATCGAAATGCCTCAAATCATTAGTTTAATATATTTAAGTTAATTAACCCTCTCTATCTTACTGAAGTCTACAAACGCCTTAACGGCATAACGGCAAAGCATTTAGAAGAATTCCGTAATCTAATATTTAGGTATAAAGTCGATTTTCTTGTATATACTCATTCAGCAATCGATATCGAAAAGCCTCAAATCATTAGTTTAACATATCTAAGTTAATTAACCCTTTTTTTCTTACTGAAGTCTACAAACGCCTTAATGGCATAACGGCAAAGCATTTTGAAGAATTACGTAAACTTATATTTAGGTATAAAGTCGATTTTTTTGTTTATATGCATTTAGCAATCGATTTCGAAAATCTTCAAATCATTAGTTTAACATATTTAAGTTAATAAAGCTTCTTTAACGCACTGAAGTTAACACAAAGCCATAGCAGCATAACGGCAGTGCATGTAGAAGAATTCCGTAAGCTTATATTTAGGTATAAAGTCGATTTTCTTGTATATATGCATTAAGCAATCGATTTCGAAATGCTTCAAATAACTAGTGTAACATATCTTAGTTAATAAACCTTCTTTAGCCAACTGAAGTTGGCATAAATCCATGGCGGCATAACGGCAGTGTATTTCGAAGCATTCCGTATACTTATATTTAGGTATAAAGTCGATTTTCTTGTATATATGCATTAAGCAATCGATTTCGAAATGCTTCAAATAACTGGTGTAACATATCTAAGTTAATAAACCCTCTTAAACGAACTGAAGTTAACATAAAGCCATAAGGGCATTACGGCAGTGCATTTTTAAGAATTCCGTAATCTTATATTTAGGTATAAAATCGATTTTGTTGTGTATATGCATTTAGCAATAGATTTCGAAAATCTTCAAATCATTAGTTTAACATATTTAAGTTAATAAAGCTTCTTTAACGCACTGAAGTTAACATAAAGCCATGGCGGCATAACGGCAGTGCATATAGAAGAATTCCGTAATCTTATATTTAGGTATAAAGTCGATTTTCTTGTATATACACATTTAGCAATCGATATCGAAATGCTTCAAATCATAAGTTTAACATATTTAAGTTAATTAATCCTCTTTGTCTTACTGAAGTCTACAAAAGCTTTAACGGCATAACGGCAGTGCATTTGGAAGAGTTCCGAAATCTTATATTTAGGTATAAAGTCGATTTTGTTGTATATACGCATTTAGCAATCGATATCGAAATGCTTCAAGTCATTAGTTTAACATATTTAAGTTAACATATTTAAGTTAATTAACCTTCTTTATCTTACTGAAGTTTACATAAAGCCATAACGGTATAACGGCAGTGCATTTGGAAGAAATCCCCAAACTTCTATTTAGGTATAAAGTCGATTTTGTTGTATATACACATTTAGCAATCGATATCGAGATGCTTCAACTCATTAGTTTAACATATTTAAGTTTATAAACCTTCTTTAAAAAAGTGAAGTTGGCATAAATCCATGGCGGCATAACGGTAGTGCATGTAGAAGAATTCCATTATCTTATATTTAGGTATAAAGTCGATTTTCTTGTATATACACATTTAGCAATCGATATCGAAATGCTTCAAATCATTAGTTTAACATATTTAAGTTAATTAACCTTCTTTAACGTATTGAAGTTGATTTAAAGCCATGGCGGGATAACGGCAGTGCATTTAGAAGAATTCCGTAATCTTATAGTTAGGTATAAAGTCGATTTTCTTTTATATACACATTTAGCAATCGATAACGAAATGCTTCAAATCATAAGTTTAACATATTTAAGTTAATTAACCTTCTTTATCTTACTGAAGTTTACATAAAGCCATAACGGTATAACGGCAGTGCCCTGGGAAGAATTCCGTAATCTTATATTCAGGTATAAAGTCGATTTTGTTGTATATACACATTTAGCAATCGATATCGAGATGCTTCAACTCATTAGTTTAACATATTAAGTTAATAAACATTTTTTAGCTTACTGAAGTCTACATAAAGCCTTAACGGTATAACGGCAGTGCATTTAGAAGAATTCCGTTATCTTATATTTAGGTATAAATTCGATCTTCTTGTATATACACATTTAGCAAGCGATATCGAAATGCTTCGACTCATTAGCTTAACATATTTAAGTTAATAAACCTTCTTTAACGATCTGAATTTGGCATATAGCCACGGCGGTATTACGGCAGTGCATTTAGAAGAATTCCGTAATCTTATATCTAGGTATAAAGTCGATTTTCTTGTATTTACATATTAAGCAATCGATATCGAAATGCTTCAAATCATTAGTTTAACATATT
This sequence comes from Bactrocera correcta, assembly GCA_027475135.1. NCBI lineage: Eukaryota > Metazoa > Arthropoda > Insecta > Diptera > Tephritidae > Bactrocera > Bactrocera correcta. The sequence continues at coordinate 8,464 of JAPZAG010002045.1, forward strand.
TAAGTTAATTAACCCTCTCTATCTTACTGAATTCTACATAAAGCCTTAACGGCATAACGGCAGTGCATTTAAAAGAATTCCGTTATCTTATATTTAGGTATAAAGTCGATTTTGGTGTATATACACATTTAGCAAGCGATATCGAAATGCTTCAAATCATTAGTTTAACATATTTAAGTTAATAAACCTTCTTTAACGAACTGAAGTTAGCAAAAAGCCATGGCGGCATAACGGCAGTGCATGTAGAAGAATTCCGTTGTCTTATATTTAGGTATAAAGTCGATTTTCTTGTATATACACATTTAGCAGGCGATATCGAAATGCTTCAAATCATTAGTTTATCATATTTAAGTTAATTAACCTTCTTTAACGTATTGAAGTTGATATAAAGCCATGGCGGCATAACGGCAGTGCATTTAGAAGAATTCCGTAATCTTATATTTAGGTATAAAGTCGATTTTGTTGTATATACACATTTAGCAATCGATATCGAGATGCTTCAACTCATTAGCTTAACATATTTAAGTTAATAAACCTTCTTTAACGATCTGAATGTGGCATATAGCCACGGCGGCATTACGGCAGTGCATGTAGAAGAATTCCGTAATCTTTAATTTAGGTATAAAGTCGATTTTCTTTTATATACACATTTACATATCAATATCGAAATGCTTCAAATCATTAGTTTAACATGTTAATTTAATAAACATTTTTTAGCTTACTGAAGTCTACATAAAGCCTTAACGGTATAACGGCAGTGCATTTAGAAGAATCCCGTTATCTTATATTTAGGTATAAATTCGATTTTCTTGTATACACACATTTAGCAAGCGATATCGAAATGCTTCAAATTATTAGTTAACATATTTAAGTTAATTAACCTTCTTTAACGTATTGAAGTTGATATAAAGCCATGGCGGCATAACGGCAGTGCATTTAGAAGAATTCCGTAATGTTATAATTTTATATTTAGGTATAAAGTCGATTTTCTCGCATTTACACATTTAGCAATCGATATCGAAATGCTTCACACCATTAGTTTAACACATTTAAAATAATTAACCTTCTTTAGCGTAATGAAGGTGATATAAAGCCATGGCGGCATAACGACAGTACCTGTGGAAGAATTCCGTAATCTTATATTTAGGTATAAAGTCGATTTTCTTATATATATACATTTGCCGATCGATATCGAAATGCTTCAAATCATGAGTTTAACATATTTAAGTAAATTAATCCTCTTTTTCTTATTGAAGTCTAGAAAAGACTTAACGGCATAACGGCAGTGCACTTGGAAGAGTTCCGTAATCTTATATTTAGGTATTAAGTCGATTTTGTTGTATATACGCATTTAGCAATCGACATCGAAATGCTTCAAATCATGAGTTTAACATATTTAACCCTTAACCCTATATCAGTTACGTAACCACCTGAGCACGGTCACAGTGACCGCAGTGTATCCGAACACTTGAATTTTTTTAGGATTTTAAGGTTTTATTATAAGAATACATTAATAAAACTCTTTAATATATACTAAATTATTTATTTAACTGAAAAAGGAAAAAAAAACAAAACATATTATTCTCATAAATGTGAACAATTGAATTGCTGGCACATTGTAACTAATATTACATAGTAGTTTACAAATTGAGATCTATCCACATAGGAACAAAATGTTATATAAAATTCTGTCTTTCTTTAAAGAATATAATAATGTTCTAATGACATAAAAAAATAAAAGTTAAAAAAAAAATACAAAACTTCGAGAAAATTACAGGGGGTAAATTCTTAAAATTTTTCACGACAACTTTTGCACGCTTTCTTAGAACATTCCCCACAGATTGGATTTTTACATATAAAACACAAACGAAATTTTTTTCGTTTCTTCTTGGGATCACAAGTTGAACACGTTTTACGTTTTTCAAGATGATCAGCTTCAGAAACAGAAGGCAATTTTTCTTCTATTTTCAAGATCCGGCGAATAGAAGTTTTGATGTCACGAGGAGTGTGCTTGTTATTTTCTCGACGATTCATGTGTGGCATGGTCAGATCTTCTGCTAGCTGCTTCATAAATTTAAATCTACTTCTTACTCATGACATAAGCATTGGAAGCTGATATATCTTACAGAGGATAAAAAATGCACAAAGGCCATCTTTGCGTTCGTCGCGCCGTGGTATAGTTCGCACACCTTTGATCCAATAAATCAACGCCAATTTTAGTTTCATTGTAGTATAATATTACAGGGTAGGCCATTTAAAGTTGACCCATCTGGCAATGCTGTAACTTTTAACAGCGCTGACAAATCGGCTAATGTCATACCGCGTTAGAAGCGTCATTCGAAGACAATTTATACCATGGAACAGTACACTCCAAAAGAACGCGCTGAAATTGTTCAGCTTTATATTCAAAATAACTTTTCAATTGTGTTAACTCAACGTGCGTTTCGCAAAAAAAATAAAGTGAAAAGTGCTCCAGTTAAGAACACAATTAAGTCTTTATACGCAAAATTTGTGAACACCGGTAATCTCAGTAATGCCAGTAATGCACCTAGACAACGCACAAGACGTTCTGATGAAAATATCGAAGCTGTACGAGCCAGTATTGAGGAGACTCCATCGACATCGAGTTATCGCCGCTCTCAGGAATTAGACATCTCTCGCACCACTCTCCGACGCATAATTCATAAAGATTTGAAGATGTTTCCATATAAAATTCAAATGGCACAAAAACTAAACCCAGCTGATTATCCGCGACGCCTTAATTTTGGCAAATGGGCCATCGAAATGGCTGAAAACGAACTTGACTTTTGGCGAAAACTCATCATGTCAGACGAGGCACATTTCTCGTTGGATGGAGGCGTAAACAAGCAAAATTGCCGATTTTATGCCACCGAAAATCCTCAATTAATTGAAGGACAGCCTCTTTACGACCAAAAAGTAACAGTTTGGTGCGGTGTTTGCGCGAATGTGATCATCGGACCGTATTTTTTCGAAGACGATGATGGAGCCACGACAACAGTCAATGGTGAGCGTTATCGAGCCATGATAACGGATTTTGTGATACCCATTATTCGCGAAAATGACATGGATAACTTCTGGTCTCAACAGGACGGGGCTACATGCCGTACAGCTCGACCAACAATCAATTTATTGCGACCATTTTTCCCCGGGCGATTGATATCGAAAAATGGTGATGTTGACTGGCCACCGAGATGACCAGATTTGACGCCACCAGACTTTTATTTCTGGGGTTATTTGAAATCCAAGGTATACGCTAATAAGCCAAAGACCTTAGCTCAACTGAAAGCCAACATTCGACGTGAAACAGCCGCCATATCATCCGAAACATTGGCCAAAGTCATGGAAAATGTCGAAAAAAGAGTGCATTTAGCTGTCAAAGCTAAAAGTGCCCATTTACGCGATCTAATTTTTAAATATTAGCTAAACAAATCCCCTTGGACCAAAATAAATTATTTTTGAAATGAACAAAAAACACTGTTTTCTTTTGTTCTTTTTTTTTTAGAAAAAAATGGGTCAACTTTAAATGGCCTACCCTGTATTTCGGGCTTTTTTGTATTATCGTCTACGTTTGCTGTATGGTGCATGCTGGAAATTAACACCACAGCACGGTTTTTTCTCGGCACAAAAGATGCCAAAGTAATATTTTTAGTAAAACCCAAAAGCGAGGTTCCAATTTCTCGTCGCCGATTTGGTTTGAATTCTGGCGGAATTTCTGTTTTTTTTTTTTTTTTAAGTACCCACAAGGGATAACTTTTTATCTTTCAAAACATCGACTAGCTCAACTGAACAAAACCAATTATCAGCAGTGATGTTTCTATTCGACCCTTCAATTGGAGATATGAGTCGTAAAACTGCTTGAGTAGGTTTTGAAAATCGAGTGTGTTCTGATGTCAAATTGGTCCCGTCCGAGTCTTTACCTAAATATATGTAAGCATTGAGTAAATAACCATTTCGGGCATCTGTAAGGCACATAATCTTTAAGCCATATTTAGCGGGCTTCTTTGGCATAAACACCCTAAAACGACACCGACCTCGAAAAGCTACCAGCATCTCATCAATACAGACACAGGAATGAAAGAGCTGAATAGCCCGGCGATTGGAGCAGAAATGTCAGTCTCTCGCCGTTGCGCTCTTGTTTCTGCATCATCGAAACGAATTGCTTTCATCAAAATCTCGAATCTATTTTTACTTAGAATGCAACGATATATTTCTCTTCCTGAGCCATCAGAACTATACCTCCACGCATAATGTTCCCGATTGTCTTTAAAAATAGCTGTATAGAATAAAAAACTAATAAATGCTTTTAACTCTATGAGATCAACATCATGAACACAGCCTTGGTTTTTATATCTTGGTCGTAACTGCCTTATTTTGTCGTTGTTATGTATCACTATGTTTTCCAGCATCTCATCTGTAAATAAAATGCTCCAAAGGTCAAGAGGTGTTGTAGAATCATTGAGAACTTCATTGCAGGCCGATTGAAGTCCTTGTCCTTGCGATACAATGTTATACCGCTGAGTTCTAGTACGACTAGCAATTGGCACAGAAGACCACCGAAAACGATTTTTTCCAAAACAGTTCCAATTTCTAGTCTGGAGTTGTGACAAGGGTAACTCGTCTTCTGAAGAAAATTCCTCAAATATACCTCCCTCCGGCTGTCCATCGGCACTTTGACACTTGCAGGCAGTCATCAGATTCACAGTCATCTAAAACCTCGGGAACTTCTAAATCCTCAGGGTCTATATCACTGTAACTCTCATCCAGGATTTGCTCCACATCCGACAGTTCTTCCTCTAACTATCTCCTAATATTTTCGATGTTTACATCCATTTTTACTCTAAAACAATAAACATAAACGTTATTGTGTGTAATCACATAACTACCTGCACGCAGTCACCATGACAGCTATCAAAATATTTTTACTCACCCAAGTCAAACGAGCGCACTTGTATGCTTGCCGAGCGCACACGCGACACTAAACCACCACCAGAAAAGGTACACGAACGCACACTAACACGCGATAACGAACTCCTACGAAATTAAAATTCAAAAAGTCGTTGCGTTCACCACGACCGCTGGCAGGTGGTTAAAGGTTAAGATAATTAACCCTCTTTATCTTACTGAAGCCTACAAAAGCCTTAACGGCATAACGGCAGTGCATTTAGAAGAATTCCGTAATCCTCTATTTAGGTATAAAGTCGATTTTTTTGTATATACTCATTTAGCAATCCATATCGAAATGCTTCGAATCATTAGTTTAACATATTTAAGTTAAATAACCCTCTTTATCTTACCGAAGTCTACAAAAGCCTTAACGGCATAACGGCAGTGCATTTCGAAGAATTCCGTAATCTTATATTTAGGTATAAAGTCGATTTTCTTGTATATACTCATTTAGCAAGCGATATCGAAATGCTTCAAATCATTTGTCTAACATATTTAAGTAAATTAATCCTCTTTTTCTTACTGAAGTCTACAAAAGCCTTAACGGCATAACGGCAGTGCATTTAGAAGAATTACGTAGTCTTATATTTAGGTATGAATTCGAATTTCTTGTATACACTCATTTAGCAGTCGATATCGAAATGCTTCAAATAATTAGTGTAACATATTTAAGTTAATAAATCTTCTTTAACGTATTGAAGGTGATACAAAGCCATGACGGCATAACGACAGTACATTTGGAAGAATTCCGTAATCTTATATTTAGGTATAAAGTCGATTTTGTTGTATATACGCATTTAGCAATCGACATCGAAATGCTTCAAATCATGAGTTGAACATATTTAAGATAATTAACCCTCTTTATCTTACTGAACTCTACAAAAGCCTTGACGGCATAACGGCAGTGCATTAAGAAGAATTCCGTAAACCTCTATTTAGGTATAAAGTCGATTTTTTTGTATATACTCATTTAGCAATCCATATCGAAATTCTTCGAATCATTAGTTTAACATATTTAAGTTAATTAACCCTCTTTATTTTACTGAAGTCTACAAACGCCATAACGGCATAACGGCAGTGCATTTCGAAGAATTCCGTAATCTTATATTTAGGTATAAAGTCGATTTTCTTGTATATACTCATTTAGCAATCGATATCGAAATGCTTCAAATCATTAGTTTAACATATTTAAGTTAATTAACCTTCTTTAAGGTAATTAAGGTGATATAAAGCCATGGCAGCCTAACGACAGTGCATTTCGAAGAATTCCGTAATCTTATATTTAGGTATATAGTCGATTTTCTTGTATTTACACATTTAGCAATCGATATCGAAATGCCTCAAATCATTAGTTTAACATATTTAAGTTAATTAACCTTCTTTAAGGTAATGAAGGTGATATAAAGCCATGGCAGCATAACGACAGTGCATTTAGAAGAATTCCGTAATCTTATATTTAGGTATTAAGTCGATTTTCTTGTATATACGCATTTAGCAATCGATATCGAAAAGCTTCAAATAACTGGTTTAGCATATTTAGGTTAAATAACCTTCTTTATCTTATCGAAGTTTACATAAAGCCATAACGGCATAGCGGCAGTATATTTGGGTGAATTCCGTAATCTTTTACTTAGGTATAAAATCGATTTACTTGTATATACACATTTAGCAATCGATATCGAAATGCTTCAAATCATTAGTTTAGCATATTTAAGTAAATTAACCTTCTTTAGCGTACTGAAATTTATATGAAGCCATAACGGCATAACGGGAGTGTATTTCGATAAATTCCGTAACCTTGTATTTAGACATAAAGTCTACTTTCTTGTATATACTCATTTAGCAATCGATATCGAAATGCTTCAAATCACTAGTTTAATATATTTAAGTTAATAAAGCTTCTTTAATGAACGGAAGTTCGCGTAAAGCCATGGCGGCATAACGGCAGTGCATTTAGAAGAATTCCGTAATCTTATAATTAGGTATAAAGTCGATTTTCTTATATATACACATTAAGCAATCGATAAAGTTTAACATATTTAAGTTAATTAACCTTCTTTAACGTAATGAAGGTGATATAAAGCCATGGCGGCATAACGACAGTGCATTTAGAAAAATTCCGTAATCTTATATTTAGGTATAATTGCGATTTTGTTGTATATAGGCATTTAGCAATCGATATCGAAATGCTTCATATAACTGGTTTAGCATATTTAGGTTAATTAACCCCCTCTATCTTACTGAAGTTTACATAAAGCCATAATGGCATAACGTCAGTATGTTTGGGTGAATTCCGTAATCTTTTATTTAGGTATAAAATCGATTTTCTTGTACATACACATTTAGTAATCAATATCGAAATGCTTCAAATCAATCGTTTAGCATATTTAAGTAAATTAACCTTCTTAAACGTAATGAAATTTATATAAAGCCATAACGGCATAACGGCAGTGTATTTCGAAGAATTCCGTAATCTTATATTTAAGGACTGTACCGAAAAGAAACTGCACACTTTCAATTCAATATTTCTCACGAACTAGCCGGTTGGTCGCATTGCGGTAAGTACCGTTAGAAAGCGTGATCAGTTCTGCTTCTTTTGTTTTTTCTTTCTCCGTAATTTGTTATTTTATTTTCGCAATGGTCGAATCAAAGAGAAGATGCGTAAGCAAATTGTGCACAATTACTGCACTGGAAAAAGCATTTCATACAGAAAGCTTGCAAAACGGTTTAAAGTCAGTGTAAATTGTGTAAAAAATATTATAATAAAGTTCAGTGAAACCTGTTCTCTTAAGGATTTATCAAAAAGTGGGCGAAAAAAAGGCCCTAGTGATCCAAATCTTGAAGCAAAGGTGTTGGCCTTAATAAACCAAAACAAATCGATGTCTGTGCGCGATTTGGCGAAAAAAGCTAAAACCAGTGCTACTATGATTCAAAGAGTGAAGCAACGGAATAACCTAAAAACTTATAAAAAACAAAAGATTCCCAAAAAAAGTCAACGACAAATAAAAATAGGGAAAACAAGACTACGGAAGTTGTACGAACGTTTGCTAAAAGATTCTGTTGAGTGTGTTATAATGGACGATGAACATACGTAAAAATGGACTCAAGAACATTACCAGGTCCCCAGTTCTATACAAAACAAAAAGATGGTACTATCGACCAGTCAGTGTCAACAATTCAAATAGAAAAATTTGGCGAGAAAATACTCATCTGGCAGGCTATTTGCTCTTGTGGTCTTAAGACCACTCCATTTTTCACAAAGGGTACTATATCGGCCGACATTTATAAGAAGGAGTGTCTAAACCGTCGCCTAATTCCATTTTATAAAAAACACATCGTGTCAACAATATTTTGGCCTGATTTAGCCACAGTGCACTATGCTCATTCTACTTTGGCTTTGTTAAAGGATAACAATGTCAATTTTGTTAAAAAAGAGGAGAACCCTCCAAACGCTCCAGAATTTCGCCCGATAGAGAAGTATTGGGCAATTGTCAAACGGAATTTGAAAAAGGATCATCTCGTTGCCGAAAACGTCAACGAATTTAAAAAAAACTGGTTTAAAGCAAGTCGAAACGTTACAAAAGAAGGTGTGCAGAATTTAATGAAGGGAATTAAAAGAAAAATTCGGCATAAATTAAGAGAATAATTTTTTTTTTACTAGTTTTAATTAAAAGTGAATAAAAACTCTTCTATTTGTTATTAAAAAAAGTTACAAGCAAAAATTAATAAATTCCGTTAAGTTACAAATAAAAAACTGTGTGCAGTTTCTTTTCGGTACAGTCCTTAGATATAAAGCCGAATTTGTTGTATATACGCATTTAGCAATCGATATCGAAATTCTTCAAATCATTAGTTTAACAACCTTCTCTAACGTAATGAATAATTATATAAGCCATGGCGGCATAACGACAGTGCATTTAGAAGAATTCCGTTATCTTATATTTAGGTATAAATTCGATTTTGTTGTATATACGCATTTAGCAATCGATATCGAAATGCTTCAAATAACTGGTTTAGCATGGTTAATTAACCTTTTTTATCTTACTCAAGTTTACATAAAGCCATAACGGCATAACGGCAGTATATTTGGGTGAATTCCGTAAGCTTTTATTTAGGTATAAAATCGATTTTCTTGTACATATACATTTAGCAATCGATATCGAAATGCTCAAATCATTAGTTTAACATATTTGAGTAAATTAACCTTCTTTAACGTACTGAAATTTATATAAAGCCATAACAGCATAACGGCAGTGCATTTTGAAGAATTACGTTATCTTATATTTAGGTATAAAGTCGATTTTCTTGTATATACACATTAAGCAATCGATATCGAAAATCTTCAAATCATTAGTTTAACATATTTAAGTTAATTAACCTTCTTTAACGCACTGACGTCTTCGTAAGGCCTTAGCGGTATAACTGCAGTGCATTTAGAAGAATTCCGTATTCTTATATTTAGGTATAAAGTCGATTTTGTTGTATATACATATTTAGCAAGCGATATCGAGATGCTTCAAGTCATTAGTTTAACATATTTGAGTTAATTAACCTTCTTTAACAAACTGAAGTTGTCATAAATCCATGGCGGCATAACGGCAGTGCATGTAGAAGAATTCCGTTATATTATATTTAGGTATAAAGTCGATTTTCGTGTATATACTCATTTAGCAATCGATATCGAAATGCTTCAAATCATTAGTTTAATATATTAAAGTTAATAAAGCTTCTTTAACGCACTGAAGTTAACATAAAGCCATGGCGGCATAACGGCAGTGCATGTAGAAGATTTCCGTAATCTTATATTTAGGTATAAAGTCGATTTTCGTGTATATACTCATTTAGCAATCGATATCGAAATGCCTCAAATCATTAGTTTAATATATTAAAGTTAATAAAGCTTCTTTAACGCACTGAAGTTAACATAAAGCCATGGCGGCATAACGGCAGTGCATGTAGAAGATTTCCGTAATCTTATATATAGGTATAAAGTCGATTTTCTTGTATATACACATTTAGCAATCGATATCGAAAATCTTCAAATCATTAGTTCAACATATTTAAGTTAATTAACCTTCATTAACGTAGGTGAAAGCCATGGCGGCATAACGACAGTGCATTTAGAAAAATTCCGTAATCTTATATTTAGGTATAAAGTCGATTTTCTTGTATATACACATTTAGCAATCGATATCGAAATGCTTCAAATCATTAGTTTAACATACTTAAGTTAATAAACCTTCTTTAACGCACTGATGTCTTCATAAGGCCTTAGCGGTATAACTGCAGTGCATTTAGAAGAATTCCGTATTCTTATATTTAGGTATAAAGTCGATTTTGTTGTATATACACATTTAGCAAGCGATATCGAGATGCTTCAACTCATTAGTTTAACATATTTGAGTTAATAAACCTTCTTTAACAAACTGAAGTTGTCATAAATCCATGGCGGCATAACGGCGGTGCATGTAGAAGAATTCCGTTAGCTTATATTTAGGTATAAAGTCGATTTTCTTGTATATACACATTTAGCAATCGATATCGAAATGCTTCAAATCATTAGTTTAACATATCTAAGTTAATAAACGTTCTTTAACGCACTGAAGTCTACATAAAGCCTTAAGGGTATAACTGCAGTGCATTCAGAAGAAATCCGTTATCTTATATTTAGGTATAAATTCGATTTTCTTGTATATACACATTTAGCAAGCGATGTTGAATTGCTTCAAATCATTAGTTTAACATATTTAAGTTAATTAACCTTCTTTAACGTATTGAAGGTGATATAAAGCCATGGCGGCATAACGGCAGTGCATTGAGAATAATTCCGTAATCTTATATTTATGTATAAAAACGATTTTCTTTTATATACACATTTAGCAATCGATAACGAAATGCTTCAAATCATTAGTTTAACATATTCAAGTTAATTAACCTTCTTTATCTTACTGAAGTTTACATAAAGCCATAACGGTATTACGGCAGTGCATTTGGAAGAATTCCGTAATCTTCTATTCAGGTATAAAGTCGATTTTCTTGTATATACACATTTAGCTATCGATATCGAAATGCTTCAAATCATTAGTTTAACATATTTAAGTTAATTAACCCTCTCTATCTTACTGAATTCTACATAAAGCCTTAACGGCATAACGGCAGTGCATTTAAAAGAATTCCGTTATCTTATATTTAGTTATAAAGTCGATTTTGTTGTATATACACATTTATCAAGCGATATCGAGATGCTTCAACTCATTAGTTTAACATATTTGAGTTAATAAACCTTCTTTAACAAACTGAAGTTGGCTTAAATCCATGGCGGCATAACGGCAGTGCATGTAGAAGAATTCCGTTATCTTATATTTAGGTATAAATTCGATTTTCTTGTATATACACATTTAGCAATCGATATCGAAATGCTTCAAATCATTAGTTTAACATATTCAAGTTATTTAACCTTCTTTATCTTACTGAAGTTTACATAAAGCCATAACGGTATAACGGCAGTGCATTGGGAAGAATTCCGTAATCTTATATTTAGGTATAAAGTCGATTTTCTTGTATATACACATTTAGCAATCGATATCGAAATGCTTCAAATCATTAGTTTAACATATCTAAGTTAATAAACGTTCTTTAACGCACTGAAGTCTACATAAAGCCTTAAGGGTATAACTGCAGTGCATTCAGAAGAATTCCGTTATCTTATATTTAGGTATAAATTCGATTTTCTTGTATATACACATTTAGCAAGCGATATCGAATTGCTTCAAATCATAAGTTTAACATATTTAAGTTAATTAACCTTCTTTAACGTATTGAAGTTGATATAAAGCCATGGCGGTATAACGGCAGTGCATTTAGAAGAATTCCGTTAACATATTTAAGTTAACAAACCTACTTTAACGCACTGAAGTGAACACAAAGCAATGGCGGCATAACGGCTTATATTTAGGTATAAATTCGATTTTTTTGCATATACACATTTAGCAGACGATATCGAAATGCTTCAAATCATTAGTTTAACATATTAAGGTAATAAACATTTTTTAGCTTAATGAGGTCTACATAAAGCCTTAACGGTATAACGGCAGTGCATTTAGAAGAACTCCGTAATGTTATAATTTTACATTTAGGTATAAAAACGATTTTGTTGTATATACACATTTAGCAACCGATATCGAGATGCTTCGACTCATTAGCTTAACATATTTAAGTTAATAAATCTTTTTTAACGATCTGAAGTTGGCATATAGCCACGGCGGTATTACGGCAGTGCATTTGGAAGAATTCCGTAATCTTCTATTTAGGTATAAAGTCGATTTTCTTGCATTTACATATTAAGCAATCGATAACGAAATGCTTTAAATCATTAGTTTAACATATTTAAGTTAATTAACCCTCTCTGTCTTACTGAATTCTACATAAAGCCTTAACGGCATAACGGCAGTGCATTTAAAAGAATTCCGTTATCTTATATTTAGGTATAAAGTCGATTTTCTTGTACATACACATTAAGCAATCGATATCGAAATGCTTCAAATCATTAGTTTAACATATCTAAGTTAATAAACGTTCTTTAACGCACTGAAGTCTACATAAAGCCTTAAGGGTATAACTGCAGTGCATTCAGAAGAATTCCGTTATCTTATATTTAGGTATAAATTCGATTTTCTTGTATATACACATTTAGCAATCGATATCGATATGCTGCAAATCATTAGTTTAACATATTTAAGTTAATTATTATTCTTTTTCTTACTGAAGTTTACATAAAGCCATAACGGTATAACAGCAGTGCATATGGAAGAATTCCGTAATCTTATATCTAGGAATAAAGTCGATTTTGTTGTATATACACATTTATCAATCGATATCGAGATGGCTCACTTCATTAGTTTAACATATTTGAATTAATAAACCTTCTTTAACGATCTGAAGTTTGCATATAGCCATGACGGCATAACGGCAGTGCATGTAGAAGAATTCCGTAATCTTATATTTAGGTATAAAGTCGATTTTCTTGTATATACACATTTAGCTATCGATATCGAAATGCTTCAAATCATTAGTTTAAAATATTAAGTTAATAAACATTTTTTAGCTTACTGAAGTCTACATAAAGCCTTGACGGTATAACGGCAGTGCATTTAGAAGAATTCCGTAATGTTATAATTTTATATTTAGGTATAAAGTCGATTTTCTTGTATTTACACATTTAGCAATCGATATCGAAATTCTTCAAACCATTAGTTTAACATATTTAAAATAATTAACCTTCTTTAACGTATTGAAGGTGATATAAAGCCATGGCGGCACAACGACAGTACATGTGGAAGAATTCCGTAATCTTATATTTAGGTATAAAGTCGATTTTCTTGTATATACACATTTTGCAATCGATATCAAAATGCTTCAAATCATTAGTTTAACATATTTAAGTTAATTAACCTTCTTTACCGTAATGAAGGTTATATAAAGCCATGGCGGCATAACGACAGTGCATGTAGAAGAATTCCGTAATCTTATATTTAGGTATATATTCGATTTTCTTGTATTTACACATTTAGCAATCGATATCGAAAATCTTCAAATCATTAGTTTAACATATTTAAGTTAATTAACCTTCTTTAACGTAATGAAGTCTTCATAAAGCCTTAACCGTATAACTGCAGTGCATTTAGAAGAATTCCGTAATGCTTCAAATCATTAGTTTAATATATTAAAGTTAATAAAGCTTCTTTAACGCACTGAAGTTAACATAAAGCCATGGCGGCATAACGGCAGTGCATGTAGAAAAAT